>PNEQ01115725.1:0-11718 GCA_003012365.1 Medauroidea extradentata
TCTATCGATGAATTTATCAATGACAGCACTGATAATAGAGCTTCCTGCTTTTGATATTAATGTGTTATAATTGTCTTGTTCTAAAAAATAACAAAAATTTTATGTGTTATGTTTGCAAGCTTTTTATATGTATTTTATTATGCAACAGTCTTTATTGTACAATATGTGTATTGTTATTGCAAAATTTTGACATGTCCTAAATCATAATTGCTGTATGATCAAATTGGACGAAAATAAATTGAATTGAATTGAATTATAAAATCCAGATTTATCATCCCATTTATTTTAGTGGCCATGAGAGGAAACTATACAATTGCGTGCAAAAAACTGTGCAATTTATTTAAAACTTTGAAAATTAAATAAAATAAATTGAAATTCAATAACATGTATCATACGAAAAAATTAATGATGCCGAGTACAATGCTATATTTATAAACATACCCTGTTTTTAAGTATATTTAATGTCCTCAAGGGTATCACAATGCTATATTTATAAACATACACTGTTTTTAAGTATATTTAATGTCCTCAATGGCATCAATATATTGTGTAATTTTTAATTCGTTTGCAGTGTCGATTATTTATATGTATACTTACTATTATTGCTGATAGAATGTAGTGTGACGAGTGCATAGTGCGAGAGTAGACGTCCCAATTCGAATAGAGTGAGCCAGAGTGAGCGAGAGGGAGAGTACACAGTGAAAGTGTGCGCACTCTTGACTTGGGACACAGCCTAAGATCAGTAATAATTACAACACTAAAAATAAGTCAGAAATATCACAATCAGATATAATGTTTTATTCTTTTCAAGGTATTTTTGGACATTAACGCGTCAATGTTGTAGCTACTGCGAATGGAAATTTTTCAGTGTATCCATTTTCCCGTTCCAGTTCGTCCGAACCAAAATTCCTTTATTTCGTTCCGTCCTCGCTTCTGTTTAAGTTGTGAAATCGTCTTGCATAGTTTTCGAAACATGGATATATGTCTTCATTACTAAACAAACTGCGGTGATGTTTGTAAGGCAAGAATAAAAATCTCGCATAATATTCTTTACAAAAAAAAAAAAAAAAGAATATGTGTTGTGAAATATCGACAGATTGTTTAGTGATTTATAAAATGTCATTTTTTCCATAACTAATTACAAAATAATCCAGGAGGAGTTAACAATAAGTTAAATAACTCATTTTATTGACACCTTTTTTTTTTGCAAGTAATACCACATTTTTGTTACGTTAGCACCAGAATATTTTAATACGATCGTTAGTCATGGCTTTATAATTACAATTAAATTTTGAAAAATACTGTAATTGCACATGATCTAAATATTTTTATCAAGTTTTTATATAATTTTTCTACCTTTACTTGTAACACACTTCACTTGCTCGCCCCATCTTAAGTCATCCTGAAGAATAACTCCCACATATTTATATATGTTCGCCTCTTCAATCTCTTGTCCTCCCCATCTATATGTCTCTCTGACTACCTCACTTTTCTGTGTAAATCTCAAAATTTTAGTTTTATTTGCATTAATTCTCTTCTCATTTTCCTTCGTCCACTGTTCCAATTTGTTTATGTCCTCCTGCAGACCCCCACCCTCTCCAATCATCTTGTACAATACACAGTCGTCTGCAAAAAGACGAACCCTACAATTCATGTCTATCCCCAAATCCCCCATCATAATTAAAAAGAGGAGGGATCCTGGAACACTACCCTGTGGAACACCTGATGTTACACTTCCTTCCTCTTACTCTCTGGGTTATTCCTCTCAGATACTCTCCCATTCAGTTTACCACCATCTTATCTTCCAACAACTCATTCAGTTTTATCATTAATTTTACGTGTGGCAACTTGTTGAACGCCTTTTCAAAATCCACAAGACACGCATCTACCTGCTTCCTCCCATCCATAGCCTCCTCTATATCTTCCATCAATCCTGCCAACTGCATCTCACATGAGAACCCCTTTCTGAATCCATGTTGTCTATCGTCCATACTCCCGTTCTCCTCCATTGACCTCACAATATATTCACTCTCCAGTCTCTCCATAACTTTTCCAACATTAGATGTTAGGCTCACTGGTCTGTAACTGGCTGGTTTCATCTTCTCTCCTCCCCCCTTGTAAATGGGAACGACTATTGCAGTCTTCCATTCTGCTGGCAACTTACCAAGTTCTAGTGATTTGCTAAAAAGTACCTGTAGGTATCTGCACACCTCAGCTTCCCCCATCTTTAACATTATGTTTCCAATACTATCTGGTGCCTCTGCTTTTCTATCACTGAGTCGCCCCAGTACCTTTCTCAGTGCCCCCATATCTATCTTACATCTGTCATTGTAAAAACTAATAATTTCCCTACTTTCCCACCTACCTTCTTTGCTTTTCTCAAACACAGTTAGGTACTGCTCCTGCAACACCTCTGCTTTCTCCTCATCAGTTACGGATTCTTGTCCCCCTTCCCTTCTTAGTGTTGGTATTTTCTGTTCACTTCCGCTTACCTTTCTTACATACTTACATAGCTTATCCCAACTACCTTTTTGCCCTTCCTCCATCATCTTATCCATATACGAGCTTTTCGCCTTTTTTATTTTCTGTGTCAGTTCTTTCCCTAATTTCCTCATCTCATCTCTCATACTTTTACTTGCTACTAAAAATTGAAGATCCCGGGAGTAAATAATTATAACCCATAAGACAGCCGATGTAAAAATATTATATCTGTAAATTTAATAGAAATACTTATTTACAAAATATGTAGGTACTTTACTTTAAACTGCATAATAGATGATAAATTTACGTAACAATTTGGTCCAACTTTGACATACTTTATTTCAGCTAAGCTGATAACTACAGGAATTATGGGTATCATTATTTACTCCCAAGGTCTTCAATTAGTAAATTTAAGGATATAATAAAGACATAAAAGTGAAACAATTTGTAAAAAAATATTTAGGATTTATTTATTTTTCAATTTTTTTGACTTACCAATTCCCTTGAGCAGTGCTCAAGGTACGGATCTTGTGATTAGCTCTCACAGAAACATGCAGATGCGAGCAGTTTAAAACAATAATAGAAAACATTAAGTTAGCATAAATTATGTGTAAGAAACTAAACAATTCAAATTAGTAGTATATGTGCATAGTAAAGTTGCAGGTTGCCTGTGTAGCCAGCAAACAAGTAAGTATAGGAAAACGTACAAGCAACAGTAAGAGAATACATCAACTTGTGTAAGGATTATTCTCGTACTTCAGGTTTCAATCTACCACTCCTCAGTTTTTTTTTAAAAACACCCAATTGCAAATTGCACAATTGTGTCACAATAATTTAGAGCTATTACATAATACAGAAGATTATTCACTCACTCTCCAGTATCACATAGTAGATAGGATATAAAGACTGAATTTATCCATAAATTCAGTAAATACTGTAATTATAATTTTCTTCCAATTGGACAACCACCTGGTGGCAAGTTTCAACCCCTTCCTCAAATACTTCTAAAACACCTCCTAAACTTTTCAGACACCTTCACCTTCACCAACTCCTCCAAAAATAAATTCCACTCTAGCATTAGATGTTCTCGCCAGCCAGCCAGATGGGTGAAGGGTGAGTGGGAAACGCAGGGGCAGTTTGGAGACTATGAAGGTAATTTAAGACGGTCAAAGATGATAAGAGACAGGCTGGAACACAGTGAATGACAGGAGAATAGTGGAAATACTGGTGACATGTATAGGACAGTGATTGGTGGAGAGAGTGACGTGCACTAAGTGAACATCTTGAAAAGGATATCTATAAACGTAAAGGAAACAACAGTAGAAAATTACAGCGGGTCTGGCTGAGAATGGAGTGGGAGCGAAAGTCGATGCTGGTACGGACTCCAGGGAGTGGAATTTGTTGCAAGGGGAGGTGATATCGTTCAGGGGAGCGAGACAGTTTAGAAAAACTGTGAAAAGGATGGTGTAAAGGTGATGGCTATGCTTGCCACTGGGCGGTAGACCAGTTGCGAAAATTGTTATTATAATTATTATGTGATTATTTAAATAATATTCCAAGCTTAGGGCTAATTGGTTTTGTACACACTTAAAAACTGCTGTGGGAGGGTTTCGCCACCAATAGTTAGCTCTTTATACTGTATTGTAAACATGATCTTTTGTGACAGTATCTATAAACATTTTTTTTTTATATTCTGGAATCTGAATCTTTTGGTGCACATCAGGATTTTTCCTGACATTAAGAAAGCTGTATTCTTCATGCACATGACATGTAGACATCCCAACACTTCTACATCTTTAATAAATTATCTGTTATACTATCCATTAAGAATATTTATAAGATGTTTATTAACATTTTTTCTTGAAGAAATTTTTTATAATATGAAGCTACACCTCTCAACAATTTATTCATATGAATATTCAATGTTTGTAGGTGGAAGGGGTTGATATGTTCATATGATTTAATCAGTTGAATTGTTGCATTCAAAACTAAATATGTGTGTGAATTATCTATATTTTTTCAGAAAAATAATTTCCAGAATATTTGAACCACCCTCACAAGATATGGGACCTACCATCTGGTTTACAACACATGAGAGAGTATTCTTACAGCACAGAGATACCAGAGTATGTTCACCAGAGACTCGTACTACAGCTGCAAAAACTGAACTACTACTTATTCAAGATGACATGTGATCAGTCTTCGTGGAGTTGAAACACAGTGTAGCAGATGTGCCGGTCTGGAAATGTGTTCGGTCTGATTTTGTGAAGTTGGGAAATACTGGGTTGTTTTACTTTTTGTTAAAGTGTGTGTCTCCAAAACCAAATCCAGGCCCCGCTGTGATGGTAGGTGCTGAGTTCTGGCCAATTCCAAATTTGCACAAGCATTATCAAAATCATTGTCAGCAAAATTGTATGTAGCCCTAATAATCCAGTATGCTAGAAGAGCATTGTTGTCTGAAATGTTTATTACTACTGACTTGTTTTGGTAGATGCCGCAAAGTGAAAACATTTAATTTGATTTGTAATAAATATTCTGGACTTATAATTGCGTTATAAGGTAAACTTTCATTGTTGTCAATGCATTTGTTTAACATAAGTTAACTTTATTAATAAATCCAGCAACGCTGTAGAAATAATTTATACAAAAGTTTGTACTAATACTTACAGTAACTAAACCGTTACTGAGCTATAATCCTTCTGCAACATGTGTAACAACATTCAATAAAAAAAACATACTCAACCATTTAAGTGCTTCTGTTTTTATGTAACTTCTATGCAATGCAGTTTTTCAAGTTCTTGTGAAGAGAAAATGTTGAGATAGTAAGAAATTATTATTACTTTTTATTTGGAAACTGTGATATTACTGATATATGTGTATAACCAATGATTTTGTTAAACATGTATGTGTGAAATACAAAATATGTAACAAAAATTTCTCTTGCAAGTTACATATCTCAAGATGGTGATGTGACCTAGCTGGAAATGTGTAACTGGTATAGCCTCCACACATTTAATAGGTGTACATGAACATAAGTGGTTGGCGATAAAGTAAGCACTTCTGAAGACCATCGTGTTTAGAACAATATTTAGCAAATATTTGTGACTTAAGAAGTAAACTTTTGAGTATTTATGATACTATCAATACACTTTGGTTGTTATTTAGGGTGATTTGTTTATATTAAAAACTAGCAGGGAACTATAAATCATTGTATCTAAATGAAAAAAGTAACCATCCTGACCCACCTGTACTTATTAGTTGCAGTGTTCAGTGAGAATAACACAACATACATCATATGGCTGTCCCATTTCTGCACCTTCCCATACTTCAAGTACAAATATACATATTTAAGTGTTACGATTTAGTACGTACAAACTGATTTTTAATTTTATTGAGAAAACAATTTTTAATTTTATTGAAGAAACAATACTGCCAGTTGTAAAAACAATGTGTTACATTAACTTTTCTTTTAGGTTCATAGACAAACTTAAACTTCAGTTAAGAGTTCTTCAAAGTAGTCAGTGTGATAATGAGTACCTAATTAATATATGGCAGAGTTTTCTCATTGTTTATTACAGAACGTAGTTTTTGTAGTAGGCCCCTATGGATGAAATTATTTTTTATCCTTGTGATGATATATTTATTTATGCATGTCCAAAACCCTCCATTAAAATTAATTGCATATATGAGACAATGTTGTGTTTGTATATTAAAATTTTAGTCTTCATATCTCCAGTACTCAGCAACTCTGAATGGCCGTATCAGTTGCTTTGAACAAATTCACATCACTTGTCATTATTTATTCTCAGGTTTGTCAGATGTTGTGTGTTGAACATTACAACAGTAAAGAGTGCTCCGGTGATAGAAGATTCTGCCGTTGAAGATATTTAATCGATGCCTAGGACATGCCTGATTGTCAAAAACTTCAAGGAGGCATCTACTTTAAACTATATCATTGTAATATGTACAATTTGATAAAATAGTAAAGCGTTCCACTGGAACCACGCATAAATCACTATGAACTGAATGAAACTGACTAACATAAAAACATTGCTGTCTCACAGGATAAAAGCTGAGACCCCTCTGTGTCCAAATCATGGTCACAGAAAAGCGACAGCAGTAACACTGGACGTAACACCACTCCCCTGGTCTTTTCCTTAGTTCTCCACACTATTAATGACCTAAGAAGTGTAAACAAAGCTAGATCTTTTGATGAACCTTTCTGGTATGTGTTCCTAACATCAAAATAATATATAACATGTTGTTAGAACAGAAAAGATCAAATGATTACATTTAAATATTTATTTAATATTCTCTTTTTTTTCTTTCTAAATAATGCAAAATTGCTATACAAAGTTTTCACAATAAATATTTGATATTCAAGTACATTATAAATATAACCTTTCAGATACTGAAGATACAAAAATATATGAAAATCACACAGGAAATATATATATTATGCCTACATTTGGCATCGTGACGCAACCACGTAAATTCTCTGACCCCTAATCTTTATCAGGTAACAATTCTAATATCAAGAATTTTTAGAAACTCACAAGCCAAACAAATTAACGTTTAACAAGCATCAAAGATATTAATGAATCTAGTCTCCAAGAAAAATAAATTATGACCAATACGTACTGAACAATAAATATAAATAAATTATTACCAAAGTTACATTTCAAAATATCTTACATACGCAACAGTCTATTTCTGAACGTAACCTCCTATGGCCAACAACATGGCATAGAACTAGGAAGGTACCTACGCAAAATAAATATAATATTAAATACGCCAACAGCTAAGCCTAACCTGCTAGCCATACTATGGCTACAAACTCAATACTTAACTTAAGCAACGTTAATCCCCAAGCCTGTCTGCCGAACCCAGCAAAAATCCGGTCATTTATAGTTGAAACTCTCATTCCCCTACTTTCTCAAAATGGTGGTGGGATCTTGGTTTGAACGAAAGTCTGTTGAACAAAACACGTGGCGCATCGGTGATTGGTGCTTAAGCGACCAGAAGCTTCTTCCAAATTCTGAAGGATCACCACGAATGTTCCCTCCCTCTGCTGCCTCGCCATATCCCCTCTCTACCGACGTCACAGCTCACTCCAACAGCACACGCGTCTATTTTCTACTGGCAGGGAACCAGGACGGACGTCGGAATTGTGAAGGTGCGGTGCGGAGTTATTAAAGTTTAACGTAACATTTCAAGTCTGTTCATACAACATCATGGGAATCCATGCCATCGCACACAACTACCAGGTAACTTCCATTAAACTATGGCTATGCACTAGGCGAAAGTATGTCCATGGAAATTTCCACTCGGGAAAAATACTGCGTCGTAACCAGAAACGTTAACTGCCGCTGATGTCAAGTTGACACCGTCACAGCTGCATGAACAGAATACAAGATTAAAAACAGAGAAACAGAACGTTTTATATATTGCCTTAGGCACATGAAAATGTAGATGTATCCACCAAATTATGTAAATTGTAGAACACAACTAGTACACATTTACAAGCAGGGTTAAAAAATAAGTTTCCAAGTGTAGAGGTATGTTGGGACAGGCAGTGACAAATTAGGCCTACAAATAAACAGCAGAAATACTGTAAGCATGTACTTGTTAGTATTTTAAGGAACAGGATTGTTAGAATCATGAAGCTAATGATGACTGGGAATAACTTAGAATTCTAAGAATGGGTTGGAGAGTATACAATATACAGAAATTTAACAAACACCCAACCAATTGAAAATGAGGTATACAATTAAATACTGCATGTAAATTATTTTAAGTTGTAAACAATTTCAGTGATCTATAAAATGCTTCTCTCAAGTTTGTGGCATCCTAGTTCAGTCAATTGTTCCTTCACACACTCAGGGTGCAGTCATCTATTTTGGTAAGTGACATGCTTTGTGGCCTCCAACCACCTAAATTTAAAATTATTTTGTCTGAAATAAGTTAGTATTATCTAAAGTAGAAAATTAGGGCTGACTATATCAGGGTTAGAGTTGTGCACAAGTGTGGAATAAGGTACAAACACAATATGCATTATTGTTTTATGCAGCGTCATTTATATTTTAAATACGTGATAAACAATAAATTACCTATAGTACTTCCTGCTGATGTTCCTTTAAAACTAGAGTGAAGTAATATTTTTGTAATTGTGTAGCTGGTTTAGTAGGCAGTTTTATGCTTATATTTTCCTTCCGGCCCTTCATTCCGATGCTACCTACTTCATACTCACCTCAAGTCACCACTCATCAGCACAGACCAAAATCACTCACTTGTTCACTTATGCTGATGTAGGAGTGAATTTTACCTTTGGAGGAGTTTGTAAATTATAAGGAGGCTGGAAATTTTAGTAGGGGTTTAGTGGGTTTTTAAGGAAGTAGTTTACAGAAGTCAAATTACAAGTTAAATTACCTTATTATGTGTGTACAATTACAACACACTCAGCCACTGAAACTATTTACCGCAGTGTGTTCAGTATCAGTTAAATTTATAAAAAAGTTGTTCAGCATGTATGCTAGGTTGAACTGCAAAAATTAAATTTATTACTGTCCAGTAACTGGTGGAAACTGCGATACAGTAGTAAGAATGTATAACATCTACTCATAGCATTTGTGTTTTTACAAGCAATGTTAACTAGCACTTAATAAACTTGTACAAGAAGACATCTCGTTCTGTACAAGCAGAGGAAGTAGAAGCATAAATTTTACTGTAGTCTTCTGTAACTCTACTAAACTGTCCATCAATCCAGCACACAGCATTTTATAAGATTTTCAAATAACTTAGTTAAACTACCAAAAATGAAGAGGACTGAACAGAATGGCATGTACAATAGTACAAGATGTGTGTTTCTGCAAATGACTAATTAATGTGCAAGGTTGATGAAAAGAATAGGGGTTTGTAAGACACAAATAAATTGGAATGGTCTATGATAGGAAATGAAATTAAAATAAACACAAATAAAACAATGATTGTGCTATTCACTAAAAAAAGAGAGGTGGTCAGAAAGAGGTACATTTTTGGGGATTAGATTGGGAAGTTTGATTTAATATAAATATTTAGGATTTGTTCAGGATTATTTGCTTTGGGATGAGCAGCTAAAGAGAGTAACTAAACCTTAGTTAAGGGTGAAGAGCACTGGCACTGCTGGGGAGGGTTTTGAGGGCACAGACAGAAAGGCCGAGTCTACTGCCACTCAAGTGGCACTAGACACCAGCGCTCGTGCAACTAGAGTGGCAGGAGAAAAAATTACTGCTGCCACTCTAGTTTTCTAAACTTGAAAACTAGAGTGGCACTGTGGCAGCAGTGCGAATGGCTCCTGCCACTTGACTGTAAGTCTGTTATTGTATTATTATTATTTTTTGTATTTTAGAAATATAACAGCAGCTCACTCGTGTCACTCACCTTAGTAGGAAAATACTGCACACAGGATAATTTGTTATGTAAATATTAGAGTGGCAAGAATCGAGTTGTGAACTAAGAAATAGTTCGTGCCACTGCTGGCATGGAAGCTGATTGTGTATCGTTTATATTTTTTTCTTCATACTAGTTGTAAGATCAGGAAAGCAGAATAGGTGCCTATGCTAGAAGTAGTAAGGTGAATGTATGTAATGTTGTATTTGTTTAGGCCTATGAATATAAATACAGATACATGAGTCTTGTTGCTGCACAATTGTACCGATTGTGAGCATTACACAAACATGAAGTTCTCAAGATAGCTAATTTTAATGCAGAGTGGAACAGAATAATGCATTACAAATTTTACTGTAACAGAGCATAGTAGTGATTTACCCTGCTGTTACTGAAATAGTTTTACTTAGTTAACTTTTTTTTCTAGCTGGTCTGGGTTTATTCAAAGCTGATTTAATTTCGGCACCTAAATTTTCGTCGTAATGGACTGAAAAAAAAATTTACTACTGACATTAGCAGTTAATGTGTTCATTATATCTAATTTTGTTCACCGCTGGGCAGTTTTAGGCCTGTGCTCTTTTAGGTCTATTATTTTGAGTGAATTAATAGTGTCTACTTTACATACAATACTGTTTTACTTTGGCTTAGTACTTTTGGTTCAATTTTTTGGCAGCATTCATCACAAGAATTTATACCAGGTACCATAAAACAGGGTGAATAGAAACACTATTTTAAAGCTAAATTTTTGGTATTAATTCTGTTTTAAAAATTCAATTTTGCAGATAGGCAAGTTAAAACAGTTTACAAACAATAGTTTCATAGTAAATATAATTTTTTAAAGCAAAGGTGTCAGCTAGGTATTAATTTCTAATTTTGTTTCAATTCACCCCGTTTTACGATAGCCCGTTAAGTTTTTTTCTGATACAGGCCCTACAAAATGTTTTACTGTTTGACCAAGGAAATGACATCTAAGAGGTCAAGGTATTCTTGCATGCAAATAAGTTATGTGAATGTGTTAGCCAATGTTGAGCTTGTTTTAATTCTCACAATGTGACTGTTAATCTTAACAAGCTAGTAGGGTAGCCAAGACAGGCACGTCACATGTATTACCTGGATAAGTCCTTGTTGTGTCCGACTGTCTGTTGCTGTAAACCAGGTATGGGTCAATCCCCTCAAGCCTATTTTTGGGGGCCGATTAAATATCACTTTTTATTGGTGCAACACAAAATTTGCTCCTGCGTTGCGTTTTATTGTGTTGCATTGGAATTAAACACTCACTCCCAGCAGTAGAACGCCCGTTTTACTTTCTCAGCACTGCGCTGTGCTGCATTGGTGCAAAATTCAGGTAGTGATGTTTCATCGGGGCCCAGGTCCGCAAGATTACAAGCTGGCGTTCTAATGCTACCTACGAAGCCTGACTGATGTGTAAGTGTGGGGGAGCAAGAAGGTTGTCCGTATTTAACATAAACATGACATTTCCTGTCTATAGTTGAAATTGTAGAAGGCTTTATAGGAGATCTAGGAAACAACTTGAAGATTTAGGGCCGTATCTATAAACTGCTTTTGAATGACAACCAACTGCTCACCAATGCTTTCTCTATGGGGATAGGAGATGGTTGTAATTCGAAAGCAGTTTATAGATACGGCCCTAAGTGTTACAACTGCAGTTCAGATGATGGGAATTGGGTTGTGATGGACATAGCGACTATAATGGAGATAGGATTGGAAGTTCATCCTTGAGCGCCGGGAGGTCTGCCCCTCCAGCCTATCCAGGAGTGATGGATAGTGCTTTTTCGGCCCTGCGGATGCCCC
>PNEQ01115726.1:0-11717 GCA_003012365.1 Medauroidea extradentata
TGGCTTACAGTTAGTGAAGAGATAGTGTTTAAGATGCTTGTAATGTTATTTAATATGAAGAAAGGATTAGCACCTGAATACATGCTTCAACGCTGTATTACTAATAGCATGGTCCATGACTACAATACAAGAAATAAAAATAATTTATTCATAACAAGAGTGGACTCAGCTAAAGGAAGAAAGTGTATGATGTTTAATGAGGTCAAAAAGTTTAACATGTTGCCGGAGGAGTTAAAGGAATGTAAGAACATCTCATTATTCAAGAGAAAATTTAAAAAATTGATTGTTTAAAGATTTAGGGAATAATTGATGATGTGTATTTATGTATTATGTTTAGACTAAGATATTATTCTGTATTAGTTCTCATATTTGCAATGTATTTTTTTTTGTATCAGTTTCAAGGAACTGGCAATTGAAAATAAATAAAAAAAATAAAAAAATAAAATAAACAACTCGGAGCACAAAATAAATGTTTTGGCGCGAGATAATTCACTGCCACGTGAAGGCAATTTCTGCATGTACAATCAATGATCCGAGTGGCAGTGAGCAGTAATATGACGGCCGTCCTACAGAGTTGCCAAGTAACATGCCCGTAAAATTAAAGTCAGCTGAATTTGTTACGGGAAGTGCTTAGTGAATCGCAAATTAAGGTAAGCGGCGTTAAGCTATCCGTAACTTAAAGTTACTGGCCGTAACTAAGGAAAGTTAGTGAATAGACCCCCTGTTCTTCTACGACCTTGTTCTGGGTGAAACAGTAAATTTCCGAAAATGTGTATTGCCAACAGTATTGTTTCTGTGATAGCGTAATTATTGATGTTTGAGTTGGCAGTGCATTAATTTTTGTAAATAAACACTTCGTGCATATTTTGTAAACATATGCAATCACACTCACAGAGCAATAGCTCCATGCCAAGGGAGGTGACTCAGGAGGTAAGTGGTGACGCATGTTATTTTGAAAAAAGTTCTGGCTTCTAGGAAATAAGTTTCTTATTTATTTAGTATCATTCAGACTCCAGTAGCGCACAACAAACTTGCTAGTAAGTAAAAAACAGCTACATTTAAAACTAAAAAGTGTATTAATTTTCTACAAGTTTGAAGTCAGATAGCTTGTGAAGCTTTGTACGGAGGTTAGTACGCATTCATATTTTATTTATCCAATAACTTTTAGGTGTGTTTGTGTGCTGTCCGTGACTTTGTCTCTAGTTATGTATGAGTGAAAACAGTTATGTGCATCATAGCCTCGGGTTATATTAAAATACGAAATTCCTGCAAATTGTACTTTAAAAGGTAAAAATTCTTGCTTTACCTAGTCTGTATATCGATAATGTTATAATCCTTGGGTTAACCAATATAAAGTATCAACATTTTGAAGTTATTCACACCTATAGCACCAGGCAGAAACAGGATATCCATACTTCATCATATCACACTAAAAATTAAAAAAATGTGCAGTGTCCTTATAACTAAACCTCTTAATTGTAAACATTTACAAGTCAGTGAAACATTTTAAACATTTACAAGTCAGTGAAACATCACACTCAAGTGAAAATATAATAGTTCAAATCACAAAGAATGATGCTCAGTTTTCCCTTAACGCGTATACTAAGAAAACTGACAATATTTTTTGTGTGTATGACTCCTTGTGCGGTTAGCCAAGGTTGAAGATGTATGTCGCAATCCATAGACTGATGATAGGGAATACTTAGTTCAATTCTTTCATCCAGCTGAACCTGGAACATCCTTCAAACTCAAACCAGAAGATACCTACAGCTTGGGTGAAGCATACAAATGTTCTCCGTATTTTAAGTCCCACCGAGTTGTTCACGCAAAATGCTCGAACTCACAACATTCTTCTTTCTGGACTTTTAAACATTCATAAAACTGTGTGAGAGTTGAAGTGTTCACATTTCCTACTGATTTATAAGATAATTTTAATTAATATTGCTAGTTGTAATAATATACTGTACTCTAAAATTATCAGATTATGTGATGTGTAGGATAAATTTATGTTGGTATGTGTATGCAGTAAATCACCCAAATATGCTCATACAATATCTTAGTTTAAAATTTACACATCTCCAGTTTGTAGGATATTTGAAATAATATTTAAAAACTTTGTCATTTGTATCCACTTTAACAGAGAATATTTGCACATTTTCAAAATTTTTTTTCCAAAAGGACTCAAAAAAAACTTGGTGTTTTTATTACATAAATATATACTGAAAGAAGTATACCTCACATTATTTCCAGAATTTTATCACCAGTCCCCCACATAAAAATATCTGACCTCAAAAATATCAAATTTTAAATTTTTCCAAGGTTCAAGCTATTTTTTAAAAATGAAGGACTGAAAAATACAGGATGATATTGTTCCAGTAATTACTAAATATACTAGGCTATAAGTATAAAAAATATGAACCTTGGTGGTGTTCTCCTTCATAATTAAAAAAAAAATTGAGAATATCGAAAAAAAAAAAACTTAACCTTTTTTTGAATAATTCAAGATGATGTGATGCAACTCACAAATCACAAAAATTTTGTGTGGACGATGTTTGCTCTAAAGTTTCGTCCTTTTAGCTTTAATATGAGACGAAATTCGACTTTCTATGTTTATTTGGTAATTAATGATAGTCAATTACAAAAAGTACTAAAAATGCAAATTTTAGTGCACATTTGTAACAAAAAAATTATATTCACTAAAATATATATATATATATATATTTTTTTGTGCTCTAGAAAGTATGTCCCAAAAACTTGCAAAATGTTATGAAAATCAAAAAAATTTGCAGCAACCTAGACGTGTGGATCTAAAATGGAACGACCCTACTCATCATGTACCATGTACCAGCCAAACTATTGGTTTCAGAGGTATAGTTTACCAATGAAAAATGTATCTTTGGACATTAAAAGTAGTCTTACGTAAAGCAAATTGCAGTTTATAAATTGTAAATTTTCCATTTTTCGTTGGGTTAGGCTCAGGTAAGTTAAGTGATTAAGTTAGGTTAGTTTACATTACTTTACAATTAAGTTCTACATTTTTCCTTATGTTAGGTGATGTTAGGTTATATCTCTTCTATATTTTATTTACCACAGAAAGTGGCACACACATAACAGCACATGCACAGAAACTACGGATGTTCTTAAAATGAAATTTTACACCTGGTAAATAATACGTGTGTGTGTTAGGTATCACTGACTCTGAATGTTTTTATTGCTACTGCTTTTCTTAAATAACATTTTTGTTTGTTTTATAATACAAATGGAAGTGAACACATTTTCTTAATTATTGCAGTAACTGTTATAAAACCTTGAAAAAAAATTACATCTCAAACAAATAAATCATTAACTTCGGTGCGAATTTTTTTACAAAAGTTAGCTAAATTAGTTTCCATTTTTACCCATGTTTATTTTCTTCTGATCCCGGTGGTATCCGTGCTCTGATTGGCTATTCACGGTGCACACGCACAGAATTTTTAGGGGGAGTGTACTTTCTGTGAGTCATTCCTATGTTATTTTTCTGTGTACGTGCTGTGCGTGAATGTAGCAAGAACAGCGTGAACACTTGCTATCTACTTTCTGTGTGAGTGCTGTTTTCTATGCTTAATAATTTGCAGTGGAGCCTTAAGTACGTTTAGGTAATCTAACCTTTTGAAAAATGGAAAACTTGATGGTAAAATAACCAAACCTAACCTAAACCAACCTAAACTAATGTAACAAAAAACAGAAAGTTTCAAAGTTAAATAGCTAGGCTACAATTTTCTTTACGTACAACTACAGTACGTCTAATAAACATTTTTGATTAGTAAACTGTACCTTTAAAATCAATAGTTTGACATTCATAATGTGTAGTTATTCTTAATGTTTACCAAAAATAATAACTATCTGATTTATGAAGCATATTACATTGTCAATAACTATTTTTTCTGTGCCATCATCAATTACCTTCCATTTACTTATGGTTACATATTATTTTATTTTCTTGTAATTTTAAATACAATCTGGTGTGTGTATATTTAAGTATGGTGGTACTTTCATATTATAATTTAGTGCACTACAAGTTGATAGTGGCCAGGCGCTCCAAGACTAGACCTAAGTGTCGCACATGCTCTTCCCAATTCCTCGACCAGATGATGATATTGTCTAAGTACGCGTTCACGCACCCTCCGATGAGGCCCTCCAACACCCTGGCCATCATGAACTGAAAAGTTGATGGTGCGCACTTGAGACCAAACTGCATAGCTCAAAATTGAAAACAACATCCATTGGGCGTCGTGAACTCTGTCTTTGTGTGGTCCTGGCTGGGTATGGGGACCTGCCAGTAGCCCAACTTTAGGTCCATTGTCGTGAACACTCGAGCGTCCTGCAGTCTGGCTAAGGCCTCCTCTACACTCAGCTGGGAGGGGTGGCGGACTCAGTCACAGCGTTCAGCGGGCAGAGATCCACGCAGAAACACATGGATCCGTGAGTAGTATCTACCGTCCATGGGTTCTATCACCCCCTTCCCCAACATCTCGTTCACTTGTTTCCGAATCACTCGTTCCTCAAATCCATACCCTGTAGGTCCCATGTGTACCGATTCCTCGTTAGCAGTCCGTATGGCGTGTTCGGCAGCTGTGATCGCACGCAACAAGTCTGAGTATGTGAACATGTCCTGTCGTTCCTGAAGGACGTTGGATCCGTGAAATTTAATCTTTTTATATTTGTGCCAAACACTGTTCAACTTTTGCACGTCAGATAACATGTTGTTTTCCCCAAATAAAAAAAATTATGCCCCATAGTTTTTGCATAATCACTCATCAAAGTCATAAAATGGCCATTGCGGTGTAGCCAAAATAAAAAAAAAAAAATTAACGAATGAATTCAAAATGGCAGGAACTGAAAGTCAGTGCATCATTGCATTTTATGACATGTTTGACAAAAGTCAAAGTTGTGCAAAAATGTACTCATTTTGATCAATTTTTAAAAAATACAAATGTGTATTGCTTTGGGTTTATAAAAGTGTCTTGAAGTAGCTCACATCATTAAGTGTCAATATGAATTATCTTGTTTCTGCTAGTTTATTATATTTTATTATTTTGGCTACACCACAACCGCTCAAAACTTTTTACGTAGAATTTTAGCACTGATATCCGGTCCAGAAACATAATAAGGCTGCAGAAGTGACT
The DNA here is from genome assembly GCA_003012365.1 of Medauroidea extradentata. Lineage (NCBI taxonomy): Eukaryota > Metazoa > Arthropoda > Insecta > Phasmatodea > Phasmatidae > Medauroidea > Medauroidea extradentata. Next base: position 5,166 of record PNEQ01115726.1, read on the forward strand.
TAGGATGTTGCTGTAAACATTAGATACAAATTTGCCAAGGTGTTGGGCGCCGTTTGCCGCCATAGGGGGAGGGGGGGTTCGAGATTTTGCCATCCCAGCATGCCCGGCTGGGAGTGGGTAGAGCACAAGTTAAATACAGGGCAGATGGTTCCTTTGGCAACAAATTTACCCCCTAGCTGTGGCAAGTGGGTCAAAGGGGCCATGTGGTGGCTTAGCGACTGGGTTTAGATGGCAGAAACTCACGGGAGATCAACGTTCACCAACACAAATACTTTAAATTCTGGATGTATTTTCGTTGCAAAAGGAAGTTACAGTTACACACACGCATCTGAGACAGTAGGAGTACTTGCCAGGTCTTCCTGTTACGGGTCGTAGCTGTGCACCTATAGCATGATAATAAAACTGAAAACACACTAAAATTTCTGCAGAGTTACATTGGTCGCCCGAGTTGGGCTGTTCGCAGCGTAGTAGGAAGAGAACGGGGAAGCGAGATGAAGTTGCACAGTTTACGAGATTCCAAAACAATACAAACACGGAGACATAGGTTCGGTTGAGCAAAAAAGTTTAGACACATGTTACCCCGGTCAGTGTGCAGAGAAGACTGGCTAGCCAAAATGGCAGTTGGTCCCACACGCCAGCAGCGCAGCCACCTGGCATCAACTCAAATACTCTTCTTAAAACTAAAATGCACAAGCCCGTACAAAACATTGTGGAAAATTATGGTAACTTAAATTAGGCATTTTAACACCACACTAAAATGTTAATAATTTGCCTGTGTGTGACGTGGTTGGGTGGGGATGATTTACGTATGACACAACAAGACACCCCCGTAGTCCGTCTCATAGGTTACTCCTTTTATGCGGCACCTTTAAAATCACTTGCTTTTATTCACACGTTAAGCCCTTCACTTTTCGCAACACTGCACTGCTGGGAGGAAAGGGTGGAGAGGGCCTCCGGCTGTGTGTTGGGTTTGGGCTAGATGAGCCCAGAATTACAATGCCAATGTGACACTAATGGTTCATCAAAAATAATCAAGATTATTTGAGATCTTAAAGGTGGAGCTTGAAAAAACATATTTTGTGGGATATTATGAAAATTACTTAAATTAGAGGGATAAAAAAGTGTGATGTGAATTAAGTAAACTGAAATCTGTAATAAAGTAAAATCATTGGGCTTTGTACGGACCCCCATCATGTGATAAATTGTTGTTTGCACCTATTTTGTGCTTACTATGTGCGTATGGTTACTGTGACTGAAAAATTATGTTTGATGACATAGTAATTTATTAGTGTGTCAAAATTAGACCTGGCAGTCTTGTTGCAACTTATTAAGACCCACAGTTTTAATGTAAAACATACTCAATTACAGATGTAATTACAGTGGCCTACTGAATAGACGGCTCTACATGCACCCGCAAATGGGGACACATGTAATTCTCGAAGTGTCTTCAGCCCTGGATATTTGCTTTTCATTCTTATATACAGGTACAGGATGTTCACGAAGAACACCGACAAACTCCGGCAAGTGATTCCTAGTGAAAAATAAAGCTGGAAATATATATGACACTGTACGTAACCGTGATATTAAGGGAGTAAATCACCCTTGAAAATCAAATTTTTAAACTTTAATTTCCCCACAAACTGAACACTAAATGATGTAAACTGACAAAACTCAAGATATTACTTCATGATAATAAGGCAGACAAACAAACAGTAAATACCAATATATATCTTCGACCCTCACAAAAATAAAAGGGGTAGCCACCCTTAAATTGCGGACAGCTTTTTTAATACCAGGATATTCTGACATTTAAAAGTGAATTATTGGGTAATGTATTGTTACAAGTTTGGGACAAAAACTTTATATGTGGGCAATTCCCATGAGTTCTTTTGGGATAGAGGTCTTATAATTATAAATAAAAGAGTTAAATTAAGTAGTACTGCATTTAATAGCTCACAAAGCTACGAAATACACAAAACAGTAATCAACTATAACTCTCAGAACACAATTAGTTATGCACACAATTACTACTGTGTTACAGACACGTTAATTAACCTTGACAATTAAAGCACAAAAAATGTCTACCATCAATTAATTAAACAGTAGAAATCACAATAAAATTCAGTCATATATCCAATCAACAGTCTTTCAAATAGTGACAATGTACAACCTTAATAGTCCGCAGTGGTGATGAATCGTCGTGTTCTGCGCAGCACCCCGAGTGCACCGCTGTCTTCACTCTTTAGGTCATCAGTTCGGCTCCTGTCGCGTACCTCCTTCGTCCGTCAGCCCGCCGCAGCAGTCCTCTTGGTTCATCCAACACTGCTCCGAAGGTAGCCGCCTGCCGCCTCACAGTAGACTCTGACGTCACCAAGATGTCTTCACCAGTCTATCTCCACAACCATAGCACCTTCCTCTAGCACTACCAATAACGAACTTCCCCCAAATGTGTCGAATCTGCGGTTTTATACTCCTCGGAACAGTCGGGGAATAACCGCGTTACAGGGGTCTAAAAATAGACATTACTACATGTTTCGGACATGAATTGAGTCACGTACGCCGCCCTCGTAGGGTTAAGACGCTGTTGGGACAGGTATCTATGATGTAGCTTCGGCGTGTCTTCCATCACGTAGCCGCCCGGTCTATGAGCCAGGGGCCAGTCCACAAAGTGTTATGAAACAACTGCCGACCACCGGCCTCCAGGTACATGGCACGCAACAGTATCCTTAGTAATAAAAAAGGTCCTTTTGTACTTAGTAAGTTTGAGGTTCGGGGATTTTTAATTATCTTAAACTAAGTCCTAAGACCTGAACAGTAAAAATGAATGCAATTAGAATTTTCTTTGACAAAATGTCTTGACAACTTTTTTTACTTCTGCAATAATGTTATTGTTCTTCTGAAGGCAGTATTAGTATTGATATTGGCAATATCGGACAGTGTTTGAAAACCATATCGGTTCCCCTACACTTTACACTAGTGCCAGAATTACACAAACTGTTTAAGTGTCTAACTTTGTGCATTGTACAGACGAGATACTTATTTCACTTGCACACTTATAATTTTTTTCCCAAAACACACACTAATTCAGCCAAGAACATTTTGTTGGTTACGGTTATGTGAGCTATCCAAGGTACAGCACATGATATTTATACTGAACGCCAAATGTCGCCTGTGCAGTGCGGCAGGATAAAACAAACACTCATGTATGCAGAGTTGCCTACACGCTGGGCTCTGCATCACCACTCCCAAACTTCACGTGCATTTTGCACACGAAACTATGCAACCGAGACAGTCGCTACAAGATACCTTTTTGTTGCTAAGGATACATTACTCAATAAATGTCAGAATATCCTGATGTTAAAAAAGTTGTCATTAATTTAAGGGTGATCACCCTTTTTAATTTCGTAAGGGTTGAAGATATCAGTCGGTGTTTACTGTTTGTTTATCTGCCTTATTATCATGAAGTAATATCTTGAATTTTGTCAGTTTATGTAGATTAGTGTTCAGTTTGCAGAGAAATTAAGGTTTTAAATTTGAGGTTAATTACTCCCTTACATGTACAATGCATCGTGTATATTTCCTGCTTTATTTTTCATGACAAATCATCTGCCAGAGTTTGTCAGTGTTTTTTGTGTACATCCTGTCCCGTCCCCCCCCCCCCTTTCTCACTCTCTCTCTCTCTCTCTCTCTCTCTCTCTATATATATATATATATATATATATATATATATATATATATATATATATATATATATATATATATATATACATACATACATACTACATACGTATCATGCGACTCATGGGCTAAATTGAAGACAAAAATGGTAGTGGCAAAATGTTATATAATGTCATTTTAAGTGCACAATTTGGCAACACAGCACAGACAATGTTCACTCATGCTCTCCATGTCCAGATATTATTTTATGTATCTTATGGTCAGTAAAGGTAGAATCACGTTTGGAATGCTTGGAATTTGAAGCAGGGCCTATAATACGACTATCAGAACAGTGGTATGTGTGGAGATATCTAGAGCGCAAGAGGTGGCTAACTCCATTCTGTGATCTGGCAAATTATTGAATGAAATAAAATTTCTTTTAAGTCTATATACTGTATTTAGCCAAAATAATATTTTTTTTTTGTTTCGAAGAAGATAAGGTAGATAGTGAAACCAAATTTAATCTCATCTATGGGATGGTTTTACAATAGCTAAGTTACTGTCTTTCAGGAATTAAAAAACAAAATTTAAAGCAGGTGTGAGGTCTCATGCGCTCATGAGGATGGTTTTAGGTGAAGTTGAAGAGTGACAGAAACAGGAGTGCTGTAAAAAAATCTGTTGACCAATGGCAGTGTATGCCATATTTCCCACACATGCATCTACTGGGAACCAAATTGAATGTATCAGTGATAGGTCCAGCAGTGTGGGAACTGAGATCTTGAACCCGTACTTAGGTCAGTAGCATTACTATATGTGATACTTAACTGTGGTTCAGGGAAGTCTGCTTTGTTAAATAAATGGTAATGAAATGTTAAGAAAAAAATATTTTGTCTATAATCCCTGCAATTTAAAAAAGGTAATAATTGCCTAGTTGTCATCAGTTCAAGAAAATTTGTGCGAGAAACACGAGAACAGCTTGGTTTTGTAGTTTGATGTTTTTTATAAATTTTGGAAGGGAAGAACTTTTACAATACCAGATCATGTTTTGCTGTAATACATGTTGAGCCATATATTATTGTTAACTGTTTGTTATTTATTTCAGATGAACTCACAAGCAATAATTAGAGATTTAGTGAAGAGTGTTGTTGTGAAGGAAGAGAATTTTGAGGTAAGTTACAATTAAAGTTCAAGTTTGGTTTCTTTACTTGTTACTCTGTGTTAGAAGTTTTTGTTAAATCACAGCTGTTTTAATAGTGTGTTTTCATGCAGTTTTATTATTTATGTATTAATATTGTAGTTTGGAAAATATGTATGCTTTTTTGTTCATTCTGTCAGTTGAAACATTTTTATTGAGCAATTTTTTGTGATTTTAGTGAGAGATTCACCATTCTTATAGAATTGTACTAATTGTTTATGTTTAACTATATGGAATGGTGATAGTAATTATTAAATGTAAAGTGCACTGTAAACAAAGTTTTTAGCTTACACATGAGCAAGGCAAATAGTTGCATTTCACGTTAGGCCTACTCATTTTGATTGGGTGACATTGGTTCTGTGGGTTGAGGAAGAGATTACATACTTTGTATAAAAAACTATCATCACATGAACAAATTGAGCATGTTGGAGAGGAGTCCACATTGATCAACGCAGGGATATTGCAAATAGGCCTACTTGAACTGGTTTGTAAAAGTATGTGACAAATGTTGTGTCACATTTCACTTACACTTACATAAACCACAGATGGTTCAGAAATGTATTGTTGTGTACAGTGCATTCTCTAGCATTGTGAAACTATTACGTACATGTTTGATCATCTGAAAAGAGTGCATTTATAATATTGAGGTGGCATATTACACATATTTTAGAGAATCTGGCATTCCACTTGGTTGTGTGGATTTTTAGTTCTTTATATATTCTGACATTGAGACTGTCATCGGAAAGATGTATCATCTTAAAAAATTATTTTGTTTGTGAATATCCCTAATCTTTTGTCGTCATGTCTTGGAACTGAACAAAATTCATTCGGATGTGACTAATTGTGATTGGATACTGGTTGGTGTAATTAAAGACTGTGTGTTTTGTAGACAAAAGCTAATTGAGAACCCTCCATAATGTTGGTTTCCTCTGTTTCTAGCTACATTTTAGGAATGAGCAAATAATAAGGCTGTACAAGTTTCCTTGTAGCTACTGAAATTGATGAGTGAGCAGACAATTCTTTTTCACACGGAAAACTTGTTTATGTAAACTGTTTTCACAATGTGGGACTTAGATTAATAGTGTCGCTGATGTTGTCTTGTTGTGCTGCATGTTTGCATGTATTACTTCATTGTGGTTTGAAGCACATGGTTATTTGATACTTACTACCAGATTTTCCCAGAAATGACCGGTCATCACAATCTCAAATCTAGCATGTCGAAGAGCAACTCATATCAATTATATGCTGTGTATAAGTTACATATAACAAAAAATCTTAATAATTGTCTACAGTATCTATGTGTGCACATGTTCAAGCTTTCACAAAGATGCGTGTTGGGACTTGCAGGTGTGTGCATGTATTGTACATTATTGCATGATTGAACATTATTGCATGGTTGCACACATGTACAAGCTTTCACAAAGATGCGTGTTGGGGCTTGTAGGTGTGTGCATATATTGTACGTTATTGCATGATTGAACATTATTGCATGGTTGCACACATGTACAAGCTTTCACAAATATGCGTGTGGGGGCTTGCAGGTGTATGCATATATTGTACGTTATTGCATGATTGAACATTATTGCATGGTTGCACACATGTACAAGCTTTCACAAATATGCATGTGGGGGCTTGCAGGTGTGTGCATATATTGTACATTATTGCATGGTTGCACACATGTACAAGCTTTCACAAAGATG
>PNEQ01115731.1:0-15880 GCA_003012365.1 Medauroidea extradentata
TAGCCTTGAAAACACTGACACAACGTAGCTGTCTATAGACCAATAACGTGCATCAAATATTAAAATAGTGGTATTCTTATTGGCTTAGTCAAATAGGGCAGTAGCTTCGCGTACAAGGAAAAGCCAGTAATCTTTTGATAAGCTGAACGTACGTTGAAGCCTAGCAAATAGTCAAGTTTTCCCGCGATAAACCATCATCCCTATGCATAGTATAATGGATTCTAGCCTACAGGTAATTGAATTAGCGAAGTTTTTCAGTCCCTAATGATTGGTAGGGCCCGGTAGTTTTCGCGAAAAGATTTTTGCAGCACTTTGTTTCAGTTCCTTACGGCGCGCACCTTCATCTCTGCTTTATGTTCAGTGATTGGATGTCGTAACGTACAACGTCTGGAGGTTAAACTCGCAAATCACAGACGTGATGTGTCACAGTTATCGATGTACTGATTGGCACAGTCAAATGAATAATGACTCTGCACGAAAACACTCTGCCAATAACCATGAAGTTGAGCTGCAGGTATGCACGTAAGTCACTGAAACAAAGTGGGGCAAAATTCTTTTCGCGAAAATTACCGGGCCCTAATGATTAGATTACATACGTCTGACACAACGTAGCTGTCTGAAAATCGATAATAGGCATCAAATATTACAATAGCGGGATTCTTATTGGCTCAGTCAAATAGGGTAACAGCTCCACGTGCAAGCGAAAGCCAGTAATATGTTCATTAGCTAAACGTGCGTTGAAATTTAGCAAACAGTCAAGTTTTCCAGCGGTAAACCATCATCTCTAGCCATGAGGTATAGCTGAGGATGTGCACGTAAGGCATTGAAACAAAATGGCGCAAAATTCTTTTCGCGAAATGTTCACGGTCCTAATTATAGTCCATTGTCTTACGCATACTCAAGACCCGTTTATTTGTTAATTGCCTTCTGTTCTAGTGAGAAGCAGCTAGTGGACGAATGGTCGAGGCTTGAGTGTACATTGGGTGTTGTGTCACTGACCTCGTGAAATTTTCCTGACCCTATAAAATCATTATCCCCACAAAAATTGTCGTATGGTTCAATATCAGCTAACTTTTACCTTATAAAAATCTCTGAACAGAATACAAAACCGGTGCCTGGTCTCGTTAAGTTAAAAGATGTTAATTATTGTTACACGTTTCATCACTAAGCCTTCAGAAACTTGTTCATTAACATTATGTTTATCCGTGATGCAAGATACCTTTGCTTTAGGGGTGGGAGAAGAGGAGGATTCTGTTAGCTACCTTATGACCTGCCTTTCTGCAAATCGCGTCAAGTCAAGAGGATATAGCTATATCAGAACTCAGAAGGTCACTAGTAGATCAACTGGATATATATATAGGATAAGTCAGGCAGTAGTATGTTAATTTTATCTGGTGCTAATTTGTAAAAATGTAAATCAAAAGGGTGTTTTCAATTTGTCTGGATGAGTAAATATAAAGGGAGTACTGTCAAAACTGTATTTAATTTAACTTAATAAAAAATACATGATCCTAAACAAGAAGTCTGAAGAGTGTCTGAACAATATAATACTGTATATCCATGTATTCAAATGAATGTAATTTTGACATCGATTTCCAGGACGGTATTATTACCACCATATTCAAATTACGGACAAATTTAAATCACATTTTTATTTGCTTTTTTGCTATACATTGTCGCACCAAATTTACACTCCGTCCTGTCTCCAACAGTGTAATGCCTACATTAAATTTGCTCTGATTTCCAAGACTTCAGAGACAGGGAGGAATAAGTACCATAATCGGGGGTGACTTTGGACATGTGGGGTGACTTTGAACATGTAAGGTGATTTTGAATACATGGGGTGACTTTGAACACGAGGGTTGACAAATGAACATATGGGGTGACTTCGGACACGTGGGGTGACTTTGGATACATGGGGTGACTTTGATCATGTGGTGACTGAACACATGGCGTGAATTTGGATACATGGAGTGACTTTGAAAACATGGAGTGACTTTGAACACATGGGGTGACTTTGAACATGTAAGGTGATTTTGGACATGTGGGGTGACTTTGAACACATGGGGTGACTTTGGATATGTGGGGTGACTTTGAACACATGGAGTGAATTTGAACATGTGTGGTGACTATGAACACATGAGGTGACTTTGGACATGTGGGATGACTTTGAATACATGGGGTTACTTTGGACATGTAGGGTGACTGTGAAGACATAGGGTGACTTTGAATATGTGGGGTGACTTTGAACACATGGAGTGAATTTGAACATGTGTGGTGACTATGAACACATGAGGTGACTTTGGACATGTGGGGTAATTTTGGACATGTGGGGTGACTTTGGACACTTGGGGTGACTTTGGACATGGGGTGACTTTGGACATATGGGGTGACTTTGGACATGTGGGGTTACTTTTAACATGCAAGGTGACTTTGGAGATGCAGGGTGACTTTTGATACATGAAGTGACTTGGAACACATGGGGTGACGTTGGACACGTGGGAGACTTTGAGACACTTTTATACTATTTTTATAATTCCCATAATTTTCAACTGTGAGTGAATATTAATTAAATGTCATGTGGATGTTTGTTATACGCAATTTTTGCAGGTAAATTTCTTTATTCAGTGGTACCATATATGCGAAAAATAATTTTTTGATGTCCCAATGTTACCCCACATGTCCCAAGTCTGCCCCGCTTGGGTTCATTAAATAATTAAGATAATTATGAGATAGAGGAGGAATATGGAGGCAAATGTCTGTCTTGTCTTAAACCAGTAATCCAGAAGTGTAACACCGTCCCATTTAACCCACCCATTCACCGCCTTCTCTAGATATATTATGCTGTGTGTACTTGTTTCTATTACGACAGTAATTATAAATTACGAAAGAACTCCCGTGTATAAAATGGACACTTTCATGGCTTTGCCTAGGAGCCACGGTGGCTTAGTGGTCAGACCGCTCGCCTCACACCAAGGTGATACGGTTCCGATCCTTGGCGGGGTCGGTCCCTGGATTGTCGCATTCGGGCATTGTGCAGGCGGGTTTTCTCGGGAATCTCCTGCTTCCTCAGTCCCTCTCATTCCGGTGTCACCTCATTGCAGGGCCTTACATCATGCCGTCCCTCGAGGCAAGCAGATGCCTACGGGCGCCCAGTAGTATGTCTGCACCCTGGATGCGATACCCTGGCCCTCCTGTATCCTCCACATAGTATATTTATTTATTTATTTATTTACTTTTTAACCTGTTAGCAGTTGCTTAGGACGTTGGAACCTGGCGCACAATTAAGTTTCACTTTCGTTCCTTACTTTGATATAAAAACAAGCTCTTTCATTCGTTGTGAATGGCTTGGTTTATGATGTTATGAGATGCTGCTGCTAGTTAATAATAATAATAATAATAATAATAATAATAATAATAAAGCCGGATTCACAACTACACTTAACGTACGTACGAACATACGCACATTAAATATTAGAAATTGGATTCACATCAATACTTAATCTAGACATGTCCGGAAATTGTTTATGTCTTAAGAAAATGTCGGTAATAGATGATCGTAATTTATTTATATTTTTCGAAGCGAATTAAATAATTTATGACTATAAGATAAGTTATTTCTCAATATAAATCAAAATTTAATTGGGTCTTACTTTGGCACGGGATGCATTCACAACCACCACTAAGCGTACGTACGTACGAATTTAAAAGTTGATTAACCCTATTACGTACGTACGCTACGCGAGGATGCATGCACACTCGGTGTTTCTACTTTCTTCACGTAGTACGTACGCGCGTACGCTGAGTGAAGGTTGTGAATCCAGGTTAATTCAGACACATATTTTATTCTGCGTACTGAATGATTTTGTTGGCTACACGTCATTGCTAGCCGCTGACAGTCGGTCTGCTGGAGTTCGTCAAATTGTTCGTGTGTCTATGAACACGAGAACAAGTACAGGTTTCCGAAACGTCGCGTCTGTTGTTGTCGAAGTTACCCTACTATTGTTTCCCGTGTTATATTTGTTGTTTTTGCCTTGTCTACGATATTTCCTGTCGCTGTGTTCATTTGTACTGCACTCGTTGTATATGCTTTCCCATAAGTCAAGAAACACAGGAGTGTTTAGTCAAATAGGGTAACAGCTCCACGTGTAACTAAACGTGCGTTAAAATTCAACAAACAGTCAAGTTTTCCAGCGATAAACCATCATCTCTAACCATAAAGTATAGCTGAGGATGTGCGCGCAAGGCATTGAAACAAAGTGTGGCAAAATTATTTTCGCAGGAGTATGTTAATTTTATCTGGTGCTAATTTGTATAAATGTAAGTCAAAAGGGTGTTTCCAATTTGTCTGGATGAGTGAATATAAAGGCAGTAATGTCACAACATCAACATCGAGGTCTTTAGCGCTTGTGAGGGGTGACATGAGGTGAGTATGGAGTAGCACCGGAGTTAATGGGCGAGGGAATCGGGAGATCCCCGAGAAAACCCGCCGACCAACGGCAAGGTCCGGCACGATTCCCACATGCGAAAATCCGCGGACCGACCCCGCCGGGAATCGAACCCGGATCGCCTTGGTGGGAGGCGAGAGGTCTGACCCCTCAACCACCAGGAAACACAGGGAAAATACAAAGTCACAGCATGTTTTCGAAGTGTCCGCCATTTTGTCTGTTAAAATTCTGAAGCTACGGCTCGCATACTTCTTCTCTCTCACAAGAAGAACTGGATGTGTTCCTCTTTGCTCAAACCCATCTTTTATTGGCCAGTCTGTAACAAACAATAAAAAATCGTTTTCCCTACTGTTTCCTGAATTGTGGGACAACCTGTATTTCGTCCAACATTGTCGTCATAGTCACGCGCCTTGTTTAGTCCTTTTCTGTTTGATTATCATTTTCCTTTATAAACCGACATATCTCTATTTCTGGATTACTTGTTCGCTTGTTAGCTACAGCAAATTATTGCTTCATAGGTTTGCGTCTTTTGTACCTTTATTGCTCAATTTCTCGTGTTTATATGTGACCGTAGGTGTTCTGCTATTTAGTAACATTTGGTGACAGTGGCTTATATCCAACAGAATCATTACGTTTGTCGTTCACCGCTACCCATTACAAAAATCATTCAAAGATCATGCTTGAATCTACCAACATGTGCACTTTTTTGTAGTTTATAAACGTAATTTGAGAAACATAATCAAACACTTGAACATCATGAAACGATGCATTAAATTAGTCTGCTCAACAAACGGATAAAAACCTCCCGCGCAGAGATTTACTATGTTAAAATTACTTTCAAATCAAATAGCCAGTATTTTTTTAAATTCTGTTATTATAGAGACTTGGATATAAGCATATTAAAATTATGAAAACTTAAATTTTCCATTTTCGTGGGTTTTGTGGTTTCAATTCCTTATTTTTCTATAAAAAGAGTTCTTAACTTATTTTTTACCTGAAACAGTTTTTAACTTTTTTTTTACTTGATACGTAAACATACTACCTTCTAGCACTGTAAAAAGAGACGTCCAATAATAATACATGGTGTTCGGGGATGAATGGTCGTAAATCACATGAGTGGTAGACAACATGAAAAGAAACATTACTTGTTAAAAAACATTTGTCAGGAAATAGCAGTTCGGAGTAAAACACAACATCGCATCATGCTTCATCACCGTTTACGGGTCACGCATTGACTTCGAAGTCTGTACTACTGTTTGTAAATGCAGTTCACTTTTGAAAGGTCTGTGGTATTGTGTGTAACTGCAATTGCCTTCTGTTACATCCACGTTACTGTGCGTACATGCAGTTGACTTCTGTTGAGTCTATGGTATTGTGTGTAGCTGAAGTTGGCCTTCTGTTGAGTCTATGGTATTGTGTGTAGCTGAAGTTGGCCTTCTGTTGAGTCTATGGTATTGTCTGTAGCTGCAGTTACCTTCTGTTGAGTCAATAGTATTATCTGTAGCTGCAGGTGACTTCCGTTTAGTCCATGGTGCAACTGCAGTCACTCGAAATCATTTGCAAGACCTGACTGTATTCGTGTGTTGATGACGGCCTCGGGGGATTGAAATAAATGCAGTCGCGGTTGGAATGTATTTTTTCTTCCACGCGTATATTTGGTAAAGAGTTGAATTAACCTCGGGACGACAGAGGGCGGTCGGTAAATGAACTGATGAGGCAACAGTTTCGCCGTCACTTCCCGCACACGTCAACCCCCAGCTCTTTGTGTCGTCACCCTCCCCCGCTACATATGACCCAACCCACCACTCCGCAAAGCTGACCAGATTGTATCACAGCCCACCCCCTCCACCCACCAACCACCCCCGGGCGGGGGTCACCGTGAAAAGGACGAATTACTGCCGTTCAGCGGGCGGCCGGTAACAATGTGCGGTAATTATAAAACCCCTGTGTTACCCTCCCCTCTGCCCCTGGCCTACGCTGTCGAAATAATTAACAGCGGACATGGACACGTCTGCCCCATCCACCCTAAGCCCTCGCCCATACCCTTCCGCACAACCCGCCATTCTCAACCCTTTCCTGCGGTCGCGGGCATGACGCGAGCCTCGCTGCAACACCGGCCTATGTCACACTTACCGCCCCCCGGAGCTTTCATTGCGGATGTCTCTTATCGCAGTGTCCGGATCGTGTGCGATAAGTTAGCAGACTGTCTCCGACTCTTGGGATGAAGCGTACCAATATTCCGGTGCAGCGTACCAAGATGTACTCCCTCGTCCGCCAAACGAATAAAAAAATATTCAGCACAGAACAGACTTTAGGTCCACTGTAAAACAGATCCAATGACCTTCCGATACTGGAATGTAAACGTTTCGTATTTTACACAGAAATTCGTAAATTATCTAAACGAGTAAAAAAAAATTCAACTTCAAGTATCAAAGTTAGCGTTGTTGTGTACCTACAGGACAACTCAAATAAATTGTGGTATATTATGTCAAGAGTAATAATTATTAGCACATACTAACTTTTATTTCAAGTCGATTTTATTATTTTCCGTTAAACCCATTTCAAATCCTAATTTTCAAGGGAGAATAGCTTCCTTACTAGTAACTGATTACGGCATAGATAGCGATGATGGTATATCGCGAGAATATTTTGTGGCAACATACCCTTGAAAGCACTGTAGATACTTGCTACAGATACGATTGGGTGATATACGTCTCACACAAAGTAGCTATCTGCAAACCAATAACAGGCAACAAATATTAAAATAGCGGAATTCTTATTAGCTCAGTCAAATGGGGAAACAGCTCCATGTACAAGATAAAGCCAGTGATCTTTTGACAAGCTAAACTTATTTTGAAACCTAGCAAGCAGTCAAGTTTTCCCGCGATAAACCATCATCTCTAGACATAGGTCATACAATGTTACACAACCTATTTTTCATAATGAATCAAATTGCAGCGTTTGTGCATGTACTTCCTGTATATTATTATATCTGTTCTTGTATGTAATAACTAGAAACCAGAAAAATAAGTCATTTTATTTGGACACATGCTCGGATTCAAACAACTATAAGTGCTTGTCACTTTCACAATTGGCTCTTGACTTATATTTTTCACTTCCTGGAAGGTACTGAGACAATAATAAAGAAGTAACGAAATTCAGGCCCAATAACGTGGTATAACTGTATCAGCGAGGTACAAAGACAATATAGGAAACTCATAAGAAAAACACGGGACGTGTCATTTGATTCCAGTTCTCGCCGAAATGAACGCTGTTCTGTAATATAATGTGTAACTATTACATATAATGGTTTATTGGACCGTGTTATTTACACAAGAAAGGCCAGTAGTTTCTTTTCTTTCTAGACTACAGATCTAGTCGGAAACAAGAAACGCCTGCAGAAGTCATATAGTTACTTTAAAAAAATGATAATCAAAATTTGTGTTCAAATATGGTGCATTTAATATTCTTGATATTTGAAAGGAATCTATGGTCAAGTGAAATGACTTCTACAGACAGAGTCAGGAACTAGAACTACTAAAGAAAGCTTCTAAAATTTAACTGTATAAAGTGGGTATTAGTGGAATGTATGAATACCGTGACCAGATATAAAACCTGACCTACACAGTAAGACTCCCATGATTCGAATCGTTTTAAAAATTTCAAACTGAGTCATTTTCTGATTCTAAGGACGTAGATTTTCCCTGGACAGAGTTTATTGCTCCGGCATAGCTTTTGAACTGGGGTCGCACAATTGGTTACTGAGAATTAAATAGCACAGTTTTCTTATACTCTGATTTAGGAAATATCTACATCTCATGTCTCTAATTCGTTCCAAGATAGACTGTAAACTTCGTTCTATGTTTCGGGATTTTCAAATTTTCCTTATGACGACGAAGTTGAAGTTTGTCTCACCAAAATTTGCCCATCCTTGACATCGTATCCTTGTAGTCATGAAGGAACCGGACATCTAGTGATGGGTGGAATACTGGGACCTTCTCTGCAGATCTCGTCCTGGAGGCGAATTCCGAAACCTTCGAAGCGCGACGAGGCGACGAACACTCTTCCACTCGACCTCTCGGTTAGGGTACCAGGTTGGACAGCCCCTCAAGACCTCGGATCTTCTTCCAGCACCTCGAACGGAGACGTCTTCTTCATACGGACGACCTGAACTTGTGACCCACGGTACTTATACTTCAGACATTGTGAAAGTCTCGCAACAGGATAAATCTTCCAAACCAACGTGGTACTGAAGTGCAGAACCAGTTTTCACTGCAGAATGACGCTTCAGTCCTCGTCTATACAGCTGGTTACCTTCCCGTCAATGGTCTACATCCGTCATGTTTCGTGACCGAAAAAACATTCTCCTCTCGTTTTTTTACCGAAAAAATTCTATCACAAAACTCCTTCTTCTGTTTGTTACGTGATTGATGATTCTTACTCTGAATTACTTCTTTCTGCTATGTACGCGCACGGTCGCCTCAACGCCCAGATCAGGCAAATATCTGGTCATTAAATAAAAATAAAATTTAAATCGTCAAAAGACTGTATAAATCACTCACCTGACCATGATAAGTTTACATTCAATCCATAGACAAAGTTCATAACGTGTTCTGGCCCGGGCTTAGAGTAAATATATTACCTCTATGGGCCCGGGGATAGTATTTTCATAGGCAAAATAAAATAGACGATTCCAGCGCCGTCAAAGACTAATAAATTAAATTTATACATATCTGTAATATGAAGCAGGCGCTATGTTACAGTTCTTTCTACAGTACCACGTTGCTGTATGGGTAGTTTTAGTTTTTTTTTTTTTTAATTTATGAATTGAAATGTAATCGTGATTTTAGAATTTTAGTTATTATTTTGTTAAGTAAAAATTTAAAACATTAGTATACGCGTTATCATAATATTAGACTAATATAAGTTCAGTCCGTAAATTTAAAATTTATAACCACAATAGAAAACAGAACCATAAGAATATGAAAGTTGCTAGTGTTTCCAGTTCTCGCCGTTGGTAACGCCACGAGTACTTCACATTTATTCTGTGGTAACACGCCTCGCGTTTCAACAAATCCAAAAAGGTGTAGTTCCCCATATTGTCCTTATAAAAAAACTTTACTCGAGTCACGGCCGTAGAAGAACAGGTCTGGACAATCGTCTATCTAACACTGTATTTTGCTTGACCCTCTTGTTGTTTGGCTGTAGTTCGTCAAGTTACCGAGAATGCCGTACTTTTTGGCGCTGTGATTCGGGCGGTCGGACTCAAACTCCGCCCACTTTTTCCACTGTTAAATTTATAAAGTAAATAAAGATTGCTGGAGCCTTTTCTTAAATTTGTGAACGAAGGAAGTATTTCATAAATTGATAAAAAAAAATACGTTTTGATAAATTGTTTATCTTAGTGAAAAGGAAGTGGGCGGAGGTTAGTCCGACCGCCCTAACTGCAGCGCCAATAAAACACAATATTCTCGGTAACTTGGTGAACTACAGCCAAACAACAAGGGGGTCAAGTTTTCAGGCGAGTGTCCAGACCTATGTTCTTCTACGGCCGTGTCTCGAGTACATAGATATTTTTAGAAGTTAGTCAATAGGTCGTGAACCCGCGAAATTATTCCGGACTTAAGTTACGAGTACGGACGGAAAAATTCGCGATTTCATTTTAAAGTAATATACTGTAGAATCTAAAAACTTGTACATTTTTTCCTATCCATTGCAGCTGGATTAAAATTTATTAGACGCGAGCTGACAACCTTCGAGCCAATAATAAAACTGTAAATAAACGAGAATCGATTCCATCCTACCCGTCGTGCTGATACAGTGTACAAAAGGATAGAAGCCGATGGCGAGACAGTCGATACTCGAGAATGCATATGCCATTAAAATCTAGACGGCTGGTCGCGAATTTTACTTGCCCATGGCAATAACTCTAGTTTCGTAAATTGTAACTTGATTCTTGTCTTTGAAACCTGGTTTTAGTTTAAGGCTCAAGACACACTACCATTGAATCGTTTTTGTTAAAACCTGTTATTTATTAATTATAGCCTGGGACATTTCGCGAATTAGTTTGAGATGAGGTTAGAATTCAAACTATTTCCACGTGAGTTAACGTAGCAATATGTTCGCTATTTGTTAAATTCGTTCTCAAGTATTTTGAACCAATAACAAGTTTGCATGAAGGTCACCACGTCAGTTGTACAATTTGCCTCTCATTGGAGCAACAGGCAATGTACAAGTAGCTGAGGACATAGTGTATACAGTACTGTGAAGTCCAGCCTGCAGGTCGTTGAACCCCTGAATTATCCAATTCAGTATTAATGATAGTTTAAATATAAACATACACGTGTAAAGATTTAATTTACAGCGTGCCATCCTTTCACTATTTTGAAAGGAATTTATTCTAGAGAAACGACTGTCTGTTGTATCTAAATATACACTGGAACTGTTACATAAGGCCTCGCTCTGTAGTTCTGCAGTGGTTTAGAAAATTCATCTTACGGTTTTAACACTA
Organism: Medauroidea extradentata; assembly: GCA_003012365.1. NCBI lineage: Eukaryota > Metazoa > Arthropoda > Insecta > Phasmatodea > Phasmatidae > Medauroidea > Medauroidea extradentata. Next base: position 10,960 of record PNEQ01115731.1, read on the forward strand.
ATTTATCATCGTTTGTAGCTGAATTTTTCTGTTACAATACACCAAACGGATTTTCATATCTTTGCCCCTGAAATATCACATATTTTGTTGTCAAAATAAGCCAAAATGAAGAAAAATAGTTTTTTTGCTAGCAAACGGTACATTATTTTGAAAAACTCTCTGCCAAAATTGTGTACCGTACGACTGTACACAGTCTCAAATTTTTCAAAGCATTTGATTAAAAAATATTCGAGTTATTTGCAATTGTTTGAAGTAAATGAAAGATCATCACGCATACCATGTAAAAGCACATTATGAATATCGGCCAGCAACAAAGACAAATAAAATCCACTTCTGAGTCAAAATTCAAAGCAATGTGTATGATGATTGTGAAATGTGTTCGTCGCGTAAACACTAACCATCTGAACGTTAACCGTCATGACTCAGAAAGGAATAATTAAGTTTTCGTATTAAACTTGCTTAGTAACTAATAATATATTCTGAAATCTTTCATCAGTCCTTGTTGTGGAATAGAGAGAATAGATCATGAATCTCTTGTTCCTCTGCCCGAGTTTCCTCGAGAAAGAGGAAACTTTTTACACCTGATATATCAGTCATACTTTTATGATAAAAGAACTTATAACCCTAGCAACGTATGTCATATCTGAATTCGTTTCAGTTCTTCCACCGCTCTTTTTTCATTTTATTTGCGAAGTTTAAGTATTTGAGTTCCATGTTTTTCCTTGGAGGCAAGGAGTTTCTCTTCTCTGCTACCCTCGTCCGTTCCCTTCTCTTTTTTTCATATTTTCCCTTTCGCGTGACTGGCCATGCCTTTTCTTACTTTTTTTTTTCTCTCTCTCTACGGGAACATTCTTGTTTGCTTTTCCAGCTCGCTACATTGTAAACCTGTCTTTCGATCTCGCGTTTTTCCAAACTCCCTAACTCCTTTCTTCTTCCTTGACTCGCAGATATTTCCTCTCCACAAACATGTATCATCTCCATCCCGACATGCATTCCCCGTGCCCATTCGCTGCTCTTAGTGGAAGAACCACGACGGTCTGTAGAGTGACGTGCAAGCTCTCGGTGCAATGACACGGGCGCGAGCGTAAGGTTTTATGCAGAATGTTTCGTAACTCACGTTACAAATTCGGGAGGTGATTCCTTACGAAAAACATTAAAAAAAACACAGTTAGACTTACGTTCGGAACGTCTAAGGGTAGAAAACAACAACAAAAAATTGTTTAATAAAATGGATTAAAATTTATTTTAATGTACAATTTGTAATTATAGAAATGTTACTGTTCAGGTCAAGCCCGGTGGTTTTGCACCGATTTTGAAAATAAGCCTTATTACAGCTACATAATTTTCATACCGAATAATCCCTACATTGTATTGTCACAAATATGTAATAATTTGTAGCTAATTTTATAGCAATATTCCTCATAGGTGTTCAAAATTTTGCTCCTGAAGGGTCACCAATTTTGTTACGAAAATAAGCCAAACCACACAAAACATTATTTTGCGAATGAACAGTGCATTATTAGGGCCTGGTAGTTTTCGCGAATATATTTTTGCACCCCTTTGTTTCAATGGCTTACGTGCGTACCTGTATCTCTGCTTTGTGGTCGGTGATTGGATGCCGTAACACCCAGCGTGTGGAGGTTAAACCCGCGAATCACAGACGTGATGTGTGGCAGTTATCCATGTACTGATTGGCACAGTCAAATGAATAACGACTCTGCACAAAAACACTCTGTCAATAATCACGAAGTTGAGCTGCAGGTGTGCACGTAAGGCCCTGAAACAAAGTGGGGCAAAAATATTTTCGCGAAAACTACCGGGCCCTAATTCATTATTTTGCAAAACGCCTACACATAATTGTGCATCGGATAGTTTCTCTTAACATTGAATTTTTTCCAAGCATTCCGGAAAAAAAGAGTTTTGATGTTTTTTGCACCAACGTAAATTACCTATAATAGCCTTAATTTAGGGCAATATTACTTACTAAAAACAAACTTTCCATCCCAGCTCCAGTGGGCGTTTTCTGAACTTAGGAGTCCTTTCCCAACAATAGTCAATCGGAATTTTCGTTATGTTTTTTTTTTTCCTAAGGGCTCACCTCCCAAAGTACGTAGCATAAGTTAGTAAACATCTTGATTGGACGTACAGTCTGAAAGATCTACGCAAAGTATAAAGATATTTTGTAGCTTGCCTTTAATTATTATTATGGATTTCTGGCTACCTTAAAAACCGCGTGTGCCGGAAGTGTGTCAGGTTTAGCGGGTCTTAATAACTTATTTGACTACCATGGTAAGTATAACGAGTTTAATTGCCTCGACAATCTGCACGAAAATATCTATTTTAGTTATTTTTATTTTACAGTGCCTTTTTATTTTGCTTTCCTTTCGAGAAATACAAAGTCAACGTATAATACTAATTTTCATAAATTGTCAGTAATTATCCATTTGATATTTGAAAGTGCTCAAATAACTGAACATTTTAGAGTAAAAACAAAATTTCGTGTTTAGTTAATATATCAACACCAGTTGACTACCAATATTCGTAGTACGTTTCAAAAGTTTTGAGTACAAATTTAAGATGTTTGTAAGAAATATAGGCTATTTCATATCATTCGGCTTGTGCGACTAATTTATATTGCACTTTGACATGGGCTTACTTCTTAATTTAAAAGCGATTCAGTTCTAATTAACAGCATTGAATTAAGCAAACATCTCTGTCAGTTTATCTACAGGAGGCAGAAAACATGTCTCCCTAACAATACAAATTTTTTCATTCAAGTATGTATTAGCTTGACACATCTGCTGTCGAACACAATAGGAATTGTTTTACCTTTACATTATGAAGTTAATAAACTATTACCTACTTAAAATTTAAAACAATGGTTAATAAATTACGGCAATGACAATTTAAGAAGTATTCGAACTAACACAAATGAACTTGAATGTCAGGTAATATTTAACTTTTTTTTTTTTTTTTTTTTTTTTTTTTTTTTTTTTTTTTTTTTTTTTTTTTTTTTTTTTTTTTTTTTTTTTTTTTTTTTTTTTTTTTTTTTTCAATTTTGCGAACATTATTGGCAAACAGAAAATTTTATTGTTTTTACACTTTCAAAAATGTTTTTGTAAATATTATAACACAGCAATGTTTGTAAATACACGTTGAATTATATTAATCGTATATTTCCTAGCGATTTTATTTTTGAGTTCTGCAATACTTTATAGCAAAAGTAAATTAATTAATTGTAAAGCAGTCAGGGGTATCAGCTTTGAGAGTTGTGTAATGAGAGTGCACTCCCATTGCACAGCTCTTTCGAATTCTCGATATGGACCCGGTACGCATATTTCTGTGAGGAAACTGGAAAATTAAACGGTTGTCCGTATCAATGGAGTATGTCCATAAAACTACATCCAGTCAGGATTATCATGTAGTTGGGCCGCTTGCCGCTACAGCAACGCTGCTTGCACTAGTGTACTACAGTGACTGCTAGACCACCCTGAGTGTTTGAGCAGCTCTATTGCATAACACAGTATCGTGGAATACATCACAATATTTACCCAAAGTGATAGAGAGAGACACGATCCTGTGGCGCAAAGACTTTTACACCATTTGGTTTCATTGCCTTATAGCTAGGGTCCCGATTTTGTCGCGAAAAGATTTTTGCCCCACTTTGTTTCAGTGACTCAAGTGCACACCTGCAGTTCTGTTTCAAGGTTATTGGCAGCGTGTCTGTGTTCAGACACATTTCTCATTTGACTGCACCAATCAGAATAAGATTATTGTGAGTCTGTACGTCTATAATTTGCCAAGGCAAGTGAGAGTAAAATCATCCAACCACAGACGATGTAGCAGAGCTGCAGGTGTGCACATGACGCAACGAAACCAAATGTTGCAAAAATCTTTTCGCGATAAAATCGCGGCTCTACTTATAGCACATCTGCAGTTCTGTTTCATGGTCAGCGAGTGGACGTTTTGACTCGCATTTGCCTTGCGGTTCTACTGGCAAATCACAAACGTATGGAGTCACAATAAGCTTATTATGATTGGTGCAGTGAAATGGAGACGTGCCTGATATGAATAATGAAATGGGAGTGCATGACTGGAAGTAGTTCTTTTTTTTTTTTTTTTACCTACTCCACTGAGGTGCAGATGTCTGTCGAAGAAAATGTTTTGTACGTACCCTTCTACCTTATTGACTAAAGCATGCGCATCGCATTTATGTTTTTCTTATTCTCTTTCTTTGACAGACATCTGCATCACAATGTAGTACGTCCAAAAAAAAACTACTTCCAGAGACGTGTCTGAACAAAGACACGCTGCCAATAACCATGAAGTATAACTGTCGATTTGAACGTAAGGCACTGGGAAAAAAATTTGCAAAAACATTTTCGTGCCAAATTGTGGCTCTAGCCATTTCCTTCTATAGTAGAAGACCGCTGCCTTTGATCCAGCAAGGCTGCCACAGAGTCATTTGTGCTCTCCAACGGCATTAGGCTTTCTATGATTCCTTTGTCTGTTCTACGTATAGGCAAATCAGGGTAAGGAACTGTTGCAAGAGCATTCAAAGCGCTATTAAAACAACCCTTGTCAAGGCTGCCACAGACACCGAGACATTGTACAACAGACTACTATGTAGACAAATGGGGTTGTTTGCAGGTTGAGGGCGGGAAAGGAGACAACTATCTTAAGGTTGTTCAAGTGGGGAAAAAACATAATTTTATATTTGTATGAAATAGTGTTAGTTTTGTACACATTACTTGAGAGTACATATACCTCTAACAGAAAAAAATTAGCTCATCTAGTTTTCCCGTAATGGCACTTCAAAGTCAAAATTTGCGTATTTTTACTTCATACAAAACTTGAAAACCAGTTAACTTAAAGAAATGAAAAAAATCATATCAAAACTACGCGTTACTGTCTATGGCCC
>PNEQ01115731.1:15980-46975 GCA_003012365.1 Medauroidea extradentata
TTATATTTACTGGTTTTCAAGTTTTGTATGAAGTAAAAATATGCAAATTTTGACTTTGAAGTGACATTACGGGAAAACTAGATGAGCTAATTTTTTTCCGTTAGATGTTAATGTTCTCTGAAGTAATGTCTACAAAACTAACACTATTTTATACAAATATAAAATTATGAATTTTTCCCCACTTGAACGCCCTTAAATGGGACAAATCAAAAGGGACTGATCCCTACCGCCTTCCATTTTGTCCGTTTTCCCCCCTGGTATCTTCTGTTTCAGAGGGTTTATAAACACTTTTGGCATGGCAGGGCACATGACATTTAATGTTCAGTATTGTCGTAGCCAGAATTCATAAAACAGGAATACACGAACAACTGAATAGAACCTGCGAAGCGTAGATAAGTGCAATCGATACTAGAAACAGTCAAATGTTCCACGACGAATGTCTCTGTCTCGAATTTGATAATATGACAAAATTTGTATAGAAACATCAAGATCAAATATTAGGAAATTGATGTATATTTCATAAAAAGCAATTTTCACATACGAGACCTCAAAACACTTCGGCAGAAAAATAAATCGTTATTTTATGCTTGTACAGAATGCTGTTAAAGTGGCCGGATTGTTGCGTTCCAGAGCTAAATGTGGTGAAGCGGCAAGGACGACAGAACGTGAATATCACGCCGCTCCCTAGCCTCTAGGCACAAGTATTGAACTGTTATATAGTCTTCTCGCCGACAACTCGCTTCTATGACAGGTTTTCAGTGCTGACACTACACTGTAAATAATTTCCAAAAATATTTGGGAAGTAATTAACCTAAACGTAGTATGGGACAGTTACCATACTTCCGCCTTGTAAATATGCAAACTTGTATAGTTGTTACAATACAAGTCTGGTAACTTTAGTATACATTTGACTGTTTTATAAAAAAAGTTCAGGAGTGCTACCATGGATGTCTGGGAAACAATTCTACCCTACCTACTTTCTTAACGCTCCTGTACGCACGTGTGGCAAATTTACAAACAATTTTTAGAGTGTATTATTTTATCACGTAATATTAAAGAATACAGCTTTAAAATTTCTGTGCTGAGATTTTCATACTTGAAAAAGGACAACAAAACAACTCATTTTCTTAATAATTGGCTACGTAAAGTTAAACTTTAGTGACCCATCGAAGACCTGAAATGGACATACACTTGTGTAACGTTCATTGCGTGCTGTTACTAAGCAAACATATTTTACGCACTCAGAACAGTTTTCGAATTATCTTGTAACGGTCGAAACTCTGCACGCTGCTCGGCGGCCTGGGCTTGCAACTACTTTAACTCGCATGTGTGTGTGTGTAGGTGTGTGTAGGTTTGTGTGTAGGTGTGTGTGTAGGTGTGTGTATATATATATATATATATATATATATATATATATATATATATATATATATATATAAGAAAGTCGTGTTAGTTACACTATTTATAACTCCAGAACGACTGAACTTATTTGACTGAAAATTGGTGGGGAGGTAGCTTAGAACCAGGAGAAGGACATAGGATACTTTTTATGAAAATTTGATAATTATAAATTTTGTCAGAAATCAATAATCAGTAATTTGTATTCTCTGTGACAATGCCGCGACCAAGACGATCGAATCGTTCCCGACAAAGCATGTTCACGGGTTGTTTGTTCTTGCGCCTGATAATAAAACAAGTGAAGAGTGCAACCTATGCACCAAAATACATGAAAAATAAAGAATCATTAAAATACTTAATCCAAAATCTTCTTATTTATTGCCTCTAAGGCGGAACAGAGTTTATATATAAATGTCTATATATCTATCTTCTATATTATATATAAAAGAAAGTCGTGTTAGTTACAATATTTATAACTCTAGCCGTTCATTTACATGGCCAATAAAGAATCATTAAAATACTTGCTTTTTTAAATTACATTCATTATCAAAATAAAAAATTGACCTTGATAAAATCAAAAGTCTGCTCATTTATATTATATATTAGGCGGAACAAAGTTCGACGGGTCAGCTAGTGTGTGTGTGTGTGTGTGTGTGTATATATACATATATATATATATATATATATATATATATATATATATATATATACCGAGCATTACTCCTACAGAAAGAGATGTAACTCAATGCTATAGAATGGGTCCTGAATATTTCCTTCGTCTTTGCCATGGCCGTCTTAAGTAGGCGGCCACGGCCTTAGATCCGGCAACCCTGCACACAAAGGTCATTTTAAAACTTCTTTTTAGCTCTCCGAAGGTAATGTCTGTACCTCATTCGTTATTCTGCTCTACATACCTGCGAATCAGGGGAAACCACTGCCGTTGGCGGGGCAAAAGAAGTGTTAAATTGACCCTTTCTGGCAGGGTTTCCATATCTAAGGCCGCGGCCTTCTACTAAAGATGGCTATGTCTTTGCTCTTTGTGTGTATGTTCACTAGCGCTGAATTCTAACTACGGGGAAATATAGAAACACCACAGGAAAAGTATTGTTCGTGCGCCTTTTTTTTCTCCTGCGGAAAACGAAGATTTTTGTTCGGTTTGAACAGAAACACAGCAGTTTGCTGCACGTTTTTCTCCCCACAGAGCGTTATTACTATCTCTTAATCTACTGTTTACTATTCACTCCGCGTAGAATCAAACAATCACCACCTTTGCTCAAATATGTTGTTGATGTTTGCGTGTGTGTGAATAATTCTGGGATAGCGATGGTGCTGCTGCAATTTAACTGCGTATATTAGACGAAGCTGAAATGCAGGGCTCAGTTTCCCTGTTTTAGTTACACCCCCATGATGTATATAAAGTAAAATTTTCACCCAACAGTTTTTTTTTTGTTTCCTTCGGTTATTTTTTTCATGACGCCTTAAATTCATATTACTCTATTCACACCGTGCCCATAACAATGAACACTAATTCACAAACACAAATATGGTAACTTGCCTCGATTAAAGAGACCCAGAAGTACTTATCAACGTCCAATACTACTCGTAGACATGTTATTGCGTTAAAAAAAAAAAATTGTGAAAATTAAGGAAAATTTGCGAATTTTTACAAATTCTATTCTGTTCAACTGACCATGTAATATAGATAGGGACCGGAAACTTTCTCGAATAAATGTTTGCATTACTTAGTTTTAGTGCCTTACGTTTTGCTTAATGGTCACTGATAGGATGTTTTGAACTCTAAGCTTCTTGACTGGGTTTCTGTCCACCAATCACTCACATGTGGAGTCGCAGTAGCCTTGTTCTGATTGGTACGGTCAATTGAAAGATATCTCTGTATAAAAACACACTGCCAATAAACGAAGCAATGTTGCAGGTGAACACGCACAGCACTAAGGCGGTGAAAAACTTTTAACGCTAAAATTACCGTTCTTAAAATATTTAAAATTAAGGCCCCGTTTAACCTAGATCCCAACTATGCCATTGTAGGAAAAGCAACGTAACAAATCTAACGCAACACTCTCCCACGAGTGATATACTGCTAGCTATACACAAACCATGCGTAGAGTTGAATGTTTGCTAGGCTTCAATGTAATGTATTCATTTCTAACGCTTTTGTTTCGTTACTGGCGAGTTCCTATTTGACATGGCCAATGATAACTCTGGTGCACTACTACTGGACGTCTGTGATTCGTCTGTAAACATAACTAGTCTGTGCCACATAAACGCCGGCCGATAATACATGACGCAGGACGCTACACTGATTTGCAGAATACGCTGGCAGGGAACATTCTCGCGATTTTCCACCATCTCTGACCGTGCCTTGTTTTGACAACAAAATTGGTATTATAATTGTTTACGCAGCGAATTATTACATTTTTGGCCAAATGCTTAAAATGAACCAGATTCAATGTGAGTAGATGAGAACGAAAACTTCACTCTTTAACTTGGAATGAGTTGTCCATATAAATTAACATATATTTGATGATACATTACAGTAATAACCACAGACAATTAAATGAAGTTAAAATGAAAAAAAGTACAATTTCAAAGGTTTTATCGAATCACTGTAAAAATAATGCTTGGGGAAAAGTGCGATAAAAATGAACAGCACTTCTCACGGGAACACATAAATTAAAACAAACAAAGTAAAATATGTTTCAATTTGCTTGTCGGCTCGAACATAAAGCTAGCAATATTCCTCTACAGCGAGGATGTGACGAGGCAGCGGATGAAGCAGGCACTGTTAGAGGTAGGACAGAGTGATTGTAGTATTGATTTGTTACTGACTGATTGATGGGTTAGTGGTTATGACAGGCCCCTTCCCAGCCTGGCGTTCTTTACGAACGTTTCCAACGGTTATCCAGACAGGATTTTCCATAATTCTATTCCTTTAGCCGGAATGACAGAGAAGTCGGCTCCAATAAACGCTACTCCCTGTGGTACAAGTTGGTTTTTATTTTCGTTTATATTATTTAGCAGCAAACACTCTAAAAACACTTTGCCTCAAAAATGTTTCCTGCTGCAAAGAAAAATATAGTGTAAATAAATGATCCACTGCAAAGTAACTGCCGCTAAGAAAATTTTTCTTTAAAAGTTCGTGTCACTACTACGTATGCTGAATTTTTCTTTATTTCTTTCTTACTCCAAATTTGGCTACGTATTTTTTAAAATATTTCAATTGGGACTTAGCTAATTATATTTACTTTCATTACGCACTTTGGATTTGAAGTATTAAAGCATAAATATGAAGTTATTAATCTAATTCAAAATTTAATATTATAATTACCTCTCAACGTATAATGAAGACTAAGTAACTCTTAGTACCAATTTAGTCCACAAATACGTACATAATCGTAAAGTGTAATGTTTCTATTAAGAGACATTTCCAATAATTCTTCATTTCTTTCATATATTAAATGAAAATGGGAAATTTTAACCAAAGAAGTGACACAGCGTCTTAAGGTTACAGTAATTGTAATAAAGTTTGTGTTACGAATAACATATAATATATAAAATTCTCGTGTCACAGTGTTTGTTTCCATACTCCTCCTACCTAGTGTTGAAAAATTATAACATTTGCTGCTAAGATATTGATTTATTTCCAAGGAATTTACTAAAAGAAAAATTTCAGTAATATCGAACGTCGAGTTTTTAAATTTCTTTTCTGCAAGGTAAGATTTGTTTACAGCAAACTAAATATCATTAAAGAAAAATCTTTCTGTGTTGCAAAAAAATCTTAAATTAACTTTTTAATGGTAGACGTTAAGCTAAAAGACCCAGAAATTTCGCTACTTCGACGACATGTTTGCCAGATAATATTGTCAACCTTTTACCAGCCTGCTTTCTGCGTCGACAGCTTAAGTCCTGAGATACAGATAATACGAGCGGGCATCGAGTATTATGTCACACAGCTATTAAGCCTATTTTATTTTATTTATGTCTTAAGTTTTACATGACGATATTAAGGCGTGCGCCTTTTGTTTCATTTAACCATGGTAATTACAAATTATAAAGTTATTAATAAATTAGACATAACAACAATGACAAACTGATGAAATTGCAGCTATGCCTATTTTTAAAAACAAATTGCTTCAACAAAAATCAATTTTATATAAAAGAATATAAGAGAATGGAATTATTTTCACTTAAATTCTAATAACATTTTATCTAGTACGAACATTTTAAAGTAACAACTTTTGTTTTAAAATAAATAACGTGTTTAATGTCATTGAAAACTAATTATTACTAATATTTTAAAAATACGAGAAAACTTAATTATGGAAACAAGAATTGTCAAGTTACGACTGTTGCTTTTTTAAATTGTTTTTAAAGCCCAATGTGGAAGTTGTGAGTAAGTGAAGAATGGTTGACAACTACTTGCTTAACAGCGCCGGAGAGATGTGATATGATGTAAATATGGAACAGCGCAGAAATTAAACTGCTGGAGAAAATTAGATTCTTGAGAAAACCTGTCAACCCATGACATAGTCCGGCATGATCCTCACGTACAAAAATCCGGGTTTATCCGGCTGGGATTCGAACCCGGTTCACCTTGGAGGAAGGTGAGCGGTCTAACCTCTTTGTCAAACCATCCACTGCCCCTTTATTACTTGGAACTAGAAATTGTTCCCAATAATGTTGAAATTCATGACATTCGAAGTCGTTTTATTTTTGTAAAACTCCAAAATCCCTTGCACATGTATCTTCAGGCAGTCATTCATGGGCTGCTGCTCGAGTGGGTGGCCAGTTCAGTTGTAATTCTAATTAAGTAGTTGGGTAGTTCGAGTTTCTATGAGTGTTTGGTTTTTGTATTGAGTCCTCAACTACAAATTTAATAAACATCCCATCAGTCATGAAAGTCACTGAATATATACGCATTTTAAAGCATATCTCCTCAACTGAAATCGCGAAATTCCTGGGTCTGTATTTTCCATACACAGTAAAATCAAAACAAACAGTTTCCGTTCACGGTAACTAAATAAAATGAGTAGGTTACGATTATCGACTACAATCAGTTTTCTCACTCGTTCTTACAGCCACAGATATTTGGTGAAAATAATGATGGAACAACTTACGTGCACACATGCAGCTTTGCTTCATGGTTACTGGCAGATTATTGTCATAGAAAATAAGTCCATACGCCTGTGATTTATGGGCAGAACCCGAAGAAGTTAAGGGTTAAAAACATCCCATAAATTACCTTGAAACAGAGTTGTAGATGTGGAGATGAGGGCATTGAAATAAGTAGGTGGACAATTCTGTTCATCAAAAATCAACGGCCCTGCACTTTTTTCCGGTCTACGTCGTACGCTCGAAGAAGCACTAGAATAACAGAGTCGCGAATCGGAAATAAAAGTCACACCTCTTTGAAAGTTAAGAACTTTAAAACGCGACCTCCTTCTGGGACTTCCATCTCGAATTACAGACTTCATCTCCTTTTTTCAAAGCACCTCCCCTCCTCCAATGTTTTTTTTCTCTATATTGGAATCGTCCCGTGTTCCTCTAAGAATTAGAAGAGAGATTCTGGAAGACGACCTCTCTCCTGGACGATGGAGAGACGCTCCGAGATTCCCAGTCAAACAGACGGCGAATCCGCTTATCCCTCCACTTGAGAGTCATGATCCCTGAGGAGTGGGCGAGCAGGGGTGATCATAATAAAAATACTCCTCCCCCTCCTTTTTCACTTTCTCTATCTCTTCCCCTACTTCTCCCCCTTTCCCACCTTACTCAACCACCAGCTTTCAGTGCAAATAAATGCCCTGAGAGAGTCTGTAACAGCACTCGCTTCTTTCCAAGAGGGCATGTCTTGGTGCCTCCTCGTTGGCCGATAAGAAACACAGGCAATCCGTTGCTAAGGCTGAGCTTTTCCCACCTAGGTTTATTTGATTCTGACGCTTTTTGTAACTTCAAATAAGCGAAATGAGTGACTGCGATTTGTTGAGAGTTTATTTATGTTTTATTTAAGTTAGAAAGGTTAGGACTATTCGGACATGGCCCTCTCTTACATCCACCAGCACAAATTCACATACGTTTTTAATTTCCAAAATAGTTTTAAACATTTTGAACAATCGAATATACTTGTCACTAAATTGGTCAAATTAATTGATGTACACAACAATATTATTACTTAAATATCATAATAAGCCTATCAACATACTTTCATTAAGTAAGTCAAATTACTTCATTATTACGTAAGTACAATATTTATGTTTATAAATAATTTCAATTGCTCCCTTTGTGCACAGAAAGACATTTTGTTTATTTCAAATTCCGACAGTTACTTATTATCACTCATTTGAAATCTTTAAAACACACTCCTGAAAAAATAAGGTTTTTTGACTTCTACTCTTAACTCCCTGGAGGGAAATATATATATAAAATTATAGCTGTCTGGTAAAATACATTATTTTGCGATACGTTTATAAATCTATAAAAGCTTACGTGATTATGACGTAATAAGTCAAAAATTAGTTTTAAATAATAGAAGATTCTAACGGTTTCATTGTTATCGGGTAATGAGTACACATAAATTGGTGGCTAAATCCGAAGGCAATTACAAAATATTTAAACGTGAAAATAAGAAATGTTTATTAATTGAAATAAAATAATACAATGATTCGTAAATGAAAAATTCGTCGCAGAAGGTGAGGCCTTACTTAAATCATTTCATGCGTACTATTCCATGAGCTAAACCAAAAGTAAGGTATTTGACACTGTTGTTAGCTGTATACTTCAAAGACCGTAATTTTATGTTCCTTCCAAAGTCATAGTCTTCTGCCGCGTGTACAATTAAGCATTTCTATCGATCCGCTGTAATTAGCATTTAATATCTGTATCATTTCGCATCCGCGGCACGTAAAACAAAATATCGGCTGTGACCTAATACTGGATTAGAGCTAGTGTGCTGAAAAACTGAGTGGAAATACTGAGGTGTTAATATTATAGAACTAGCACATGTTTTTGTAGACATTTATACATTACAGAAACATGAAAGTAATAAGAGACGAAAATATGTTAAACTGAATATCGTAAACTGCTCCCAACTGTAATGCTATGAAAGCGCTAGTTTTTTTTTTTTTTTCAGACGCGTCGTTCCCAAATGTGCACTGAACAAATTTTAGGTAAAATTCTAATTTCGTGCAAGGGAATTAAATTTAACTTACATGCAATGGAAAATTACGTGAACAAAATTATAAAGAAATCTTTATGCAAGTAAATAAATACTCCTCACACAGCAATGTTAAATTTCATACAAAAACACTCATAGTTTCAGTTAAAACATTTCAGTATCACATATTACAAAGAAAAAATTTTTTTCTTATTAAAGTTTATGACGGGAGTTGTAGTCGAACAACTTCAACTTGCAATTTTTCATAACAAAAACCAATCCTTATCAAAATATTGCTACGTTTATTATTATTATTACTGTCCTTAATCTCCTTACGTCCGTATCTACAACGATTAAAATGGATTAATGAAAGACTGATGATGTGCCCAGCTAGCTAAAGAAAACTCACATTTCTGATCGTAAAACAATTGCCGACGAACCCACGCACCTCGGGTTGCAGATTCCGTTGACGTTGAACTACTTCGACTTATGTTAGCGAAACAATTAAGTATTTTCTTCCAGTGTAGAAAAGATAATTGACGGAGTTGATGTTATTTTGGGAAACGGCCGCGACTAGCCGGAAGTCCACTCGACTGGTGACCCCTAAGTACGCTGTCCACCGCCCCGCAGTTTGACGACGACGAAGAAATTATCCCTTTCCCACCGGAGCACGTGTTGCTTATTTGCTTACATATTCGCGTCTCTCCCAGCATCCCGCGTACACATCTGTTAGCCTTGCGTCTCTTCCCCACCCCCGAGCTCCAGGAGGTGACGAAGTTCCTCTCAGCCAATCAGAGAGAGGCTCTAGGACCACATGTGGCTTTGCAGCTGGCCTCCCAGATCGTCAGTCTGACGATTACTTACTCACAAAAACTATAATGAACATATGTGAACTTATGCTAATTACATTACCATAATTGATCAACCGACGCTTGGCAGGTTACAATGATACCAAACAAGATATATTTATTGTATGATTTATGATAGTGATAGTTTTAGGTGTTTTTAATTACAGTGGATGGCGTATCACATACGCCTTGATGTATGACGAGTACGTCGTACCTATATATACCTCTGACCATTGCACTGTAACAAATATTAATGTTGAATCCACTTAATTGAAACTATTGCCTTTACAGAAAAAATAAGAAAAATGTCTTAAATTGTAGCTTATCACTACATTTTATAGCATATGTGAAATATGCCCTTTACAATATATGCTTTATTTATGTAAATAACTAGCAGTGTGCCCGTGGCTTTGCTCGCGTGTATTACTCAGAGCAGATCATATTTACTCTAGTTGAAAAATCTCTTTGTACACCAGATAGGTATAGTTCAGTCATCAAGTGTTAGATAGACAAATCTACTAGTTGAGTTTAATATGTAGCAGGATAAGTAGCTATAGCTGTCCACGCGAAAATCAATCTTTTGAGTTTGTCGCTGCCACTAACAGCGATTTCACCTGGACCTTATTTATAGTCAAAGTAAAAATAACTGTGTTAGCCAATTGTGTTCCAGTGACATAGATGATTCATAAAAAAAACGTATTTTACTCTTTCTTACTGCTTGGGGGTCGAATTTCAAAAAATTCTGAGACTTATTTTTGAGTACTTACGTACGAAACATTTTGAAGAGAAAACCAGCTCTTTATCCCGGAAAAACATTTAAGGCCTTTTCACTCCCTTAAATGTTGAATTTCGAAGAATCTTTAAATTTGCTGGTATGTATTTTTAATGTGTGTCCCATTAAAGTAAAAATCATGATAATAGGCCTTCGGGTTCAAGCTCTATCGACGTTTCTACGGAAATACATTCCACCCCTTTTCACCCCTTTAGTGGTCGAATTTCTAAAAAAAAAAAAAAAAAAAACCTTTTTATTGGTCGCCTACGACCTGAGGGTAAAACGAAAAAAAAAAAAATAGTCCAGTGGTAGGGGCTGCAGTTTGATATGTTAGTCAGACATTCAGTCAGTCATTTAGTCAGCATTTGAATTTATTGATATTGTTACTTTTAGCACCAAGCCACTGAAATACGTCTATGAAGTTAGAAAATTCCTAGAGCATCCAATTGAATATTCATTTCATTGTTTCAAAATGCAATTATAAGTTCGTTTTGCATTCTGAACTGCTAATAATTATTAGCTGCCCTATTTCATAAATTAAGTAGGATTTTAAAATCACGTTGGAAAACAGTTACGCACAACTTTTTTATATTTCAAACGTAAAAGTAGAGTTGCTAAAAATGTATTATTGCTAGTTTCCAAATAATTCTTTGTTAAACGTGTAAATAATTGTAGGGTGTCAACACTGCATTCCGCGCTATCATCGCAAGACGTAATAAACAACGTAACTCGGCTTTAAAACCAGTAATAAAAACAGGAAAGTGCGTGGATAAGGCTCATTAAACGTCGACCAACCTTTTAATTCTCGTCACGCAGGGTACGACGCGTTTTTTGTCGCGTGCCTGGTAATTACTTACGACTTTGTCGCAACGAAGTTTAGTGACGGGACAGGCTTGATTCATTACTAGCAGTGCTGCCAACTGTAGCATTAGGCCGTCGCGCGCAGCTAACATTCAGGAGACGAAGTGGCGATAAGTGGGAAGCGTAAAAATACTTTTAAACTTACTGACAAACCACTGCGGACCTGTATTTGACATAAATTAAAAAAATTAAAACTCAGTTCAGTAGAAGAAAGGTATGCGATTTCCTTATCGTTCTGCTGTAACGTTTCAAATTTCAGACATTTAATTTGATTATATATTTTTTATAATTTTACATCACCCGACATATGAATATATTTTATTTCACGAAATAATAATGCGATTTTTTGAAAGTGGGGTTAATTTATGTTTGCATATATATATATATATATATATATATATATATATATATATATATATACATATAAAACTGAAAATTTGAGTTGTTTGTCTGTAATGATCCACGGATTCAATATTTCTCTGGTGTTCATTTTTACAAGGAAGCTTATTTTATCATACGTTCTCCCAGCATGCTTCACAAACGCGACAACGGAGTGTTTAGTGACATTGTAGTAGACTCACTAAGGATTTCGAAGGAATTTTGAATCTGTAATTGTTGAGATTTTTTTCCATTTCCCTCCTACTGCTGAGGAAAACGGAGACAAGGTTTTGTCGATTACCATGATTTTATAACCCCTGCAATGCTATTCAAGGTTTTAAAATGACATGAATCCAAAAGAAAAGCCTACATATATTCCACATGATAAATACTTTGCTAAATTCTACGTCCACAGCGCATTATTTTCACCATTTTGTTTAAATTCAGTTATAATATTATTTTTAGTAGTCGTTCGAGAGGTCATCAGCTGAAATTTCGAACACAGGTAAAATTACCTGGGGTAATATTCCTTACACCAAATATTTGACATTTTGGCAGACCTACCCTACCCTCTTGAGTTTTCATAAGCACCTATAGCCTTCTTTGATGCGACGCTACGACAAGCGGTCTGCATTATGTTTACGACAGTTTTAATTAATTCTGTGTGACTAGGAACTAAAGGGAGGTGATTAGAGACGGGGAAATTTCGCGTTGAAAAATAGTTATATATCGATCTCCTGCACGTGTGAGTTACTTCCGCGATTGGGTCTATCTACTGGATGTCACAAAATGGTACGGCCAAACTTCCAGGGAACATTCCACACACACAAAGAAGGAAAATTTGTTATATGTATATATGTCCGGAAACGCTTAGTTGCCATGGTAGAACTCAATTCCTTACATCTCGTTAAATGCCATCGTAAATAACACTTCGTACAGAAAATGTCTCAAATACCCAATGGATTGGTTTTTTTACAATGTACTTTGCTGCCTAGGTTCACCGCCAGGTAGGCCACTTGACACAATACGCCATACTTAGAGACACTGGAAAATCGCGAAAATATTTAACATAGCCTCCAATAAACTGTAGTATCGCAATCGTGACACGTGTGAACAGTTTCCTGGCAAATCACACACGTTCTGTGTTAAAACTGTACAGTTCTAATTGGGTCTGTTGAAGAGGGACACAGTGCTTCATATAAACAATAGCCAATATACGTGCATAACCTTCAGTGTTATACATAGTATGTTGGAGCCTAGCAAACAATCAACTTTTCCCGCGATTTACCAGTGTCTCTAGCCATACTCTAGGGTTACATCAGCGCATCAGGGATTCCATGCGGCGGAGGGGAGATGCATATATCCTCGCTCACAGAAGTCATTTTGAACATTTCATTTAAGAACGTGTGTTACTTAATGCTGGTACTGTCTGTTTCTGTGTGCTCCCAGTCCATCATTTCATGTGAGTTGAAGAGAAGTAATGCAGTCACGATTACCTTCCGTCACTTCGCCCACCTGGCGGTGATTCTAGGAAGTAACGTACAATTTAACGAAACATTCCATTGGGTAATTGGAACAGTGTCTGTACGAATTTTTTTTTTACGATGACATTTAACGAGATGTAAGGAATTGAGCTCTACCGTGGTAATTAAGTGTTTCCGGACATATGTCCATATCACATACTTTCTTTCCTTGTGTGTGTGGAATGTTTCCTGAAAGTTTGGCAGTACTTTCTTGTAACATCCTTTGATGACCCTGAATTTATATGGGAAACCCGAATGAAAAAAAGTTCATCAGATGTACAACTAATCACTCACTGGAGCAGCAGTTAATGTACAAGTATCTGAGGACATACTGTACACAGGACTGTGCAATCCAGCCTGCGTGGCTCTAAGGATGATTCATAGTACGGATTTAGATATCTCTTTACTTTCGAGAACTACTGTTTCAGTGGATATACAAACTTTTGACGTGACTTAACATTGATAAAAACTATGCAGATGTTCAGAACTTGTTGAACCCCCATTAACATTATTGTTTTGTGGCGGGAAGCAGTTGGAAATAAATAAAGTGATAAGCTTAATGCAAGCTACTACAGCGGTCACAATGTTAGCAGACACTACACCATATGTATTTGAAAATTGACAAAAAGTACAGCCAGTGGTAGAAATCGGAAGTTTCATATTTGTGTCCTATGACGTTGGGAAAATGTATTAATTGACGACTTGAAATGAGGCGGAGCTTCAGTCTGGTGTGGGAAACAATTCCTATCTCCATGGATACAACAACCTAACATAACCTTCATACAGGCTATATACAGTCGTTTGGCTTCACATGTCCAGGATGAGATGTACGTAAAGAAAATTAATTATTTGTTTGGAATTTGCCGTTTTTTCAAGTAAATATTGATCTTATGCATTTGCGTACCTTAACCATGAAATTAAACTAAAAAATTGTATACTTACGTGTAAGTCTATGAAAGCACAACATCGGCATGTTTGTAAACAAGCTTTGTTTCCCACAGTACGGTGTGACATCAGAGAGCGTGTAATTCAAGTCGTCGTCCATTGTATGTATATCTCGGAAAGTTATTTGCATTGAGATATTTGTTATATTGATATTGAAGTTGGGTTTCTTTGAATAAATATATACGTACACATTTATTATTGCTGAAATTATAAACTTGAAGGGAGGATGCGATTAAATTAAAACTGAAACTACATTTGCAATTTTCTGTTGCGGCTTTTGCTGTACTCGTAGTTTGTTCGGGTATGGTTAACTGCTAATTCCCGAGTACAACAATAATGTAATGCATATATGGCGTAGTTTCCGTAAGAACTCTTTGCTTTCAAATATAAGTAAATTTCAATACCTCACTGAGAACAACACTAACGTTGCAGAAGTCTTACAATTAAATTATTGTAACCGAAAAAGTAACTGACATGGTATAATTGTTCAATTTATTTACATCCTAATTTTGTTTATTTTTGCATGTAGCCTATATATATATATATATATATATATATATATATATATATATATATATAGTTGGAATATGACACTGTAGAAACGTGTTGTGAAGAACTTAACTAGCCCCAACGAACCTATTTCATTTTCTTTTATCTAGTTTCATTGAGATGGTTCTTAGCTGAATTTTATGAAAATCTGTCCAGCTGTTTAAGAGTTATGAGCTCTATCATAACATTGGGTGTGAGAATTTCATCTGTACAGTACATAATGGCATATATACATATATGTATGTTTATATAATGAAGTGCCCCATTAACTCACAGTCACTCATTGACGCACAGCCCAAACCGTACGACGTAGGCACCCACTAAGAAGGGACTAATCGGAATTTGAAATTTAAGGGGGGTGAAAAGGAGTGAAAAGTATTTTCTATTAATTTTCTTAGCGCCTAAACCCGTTCAGTTATCGAAGTGATTTGTGCTTCAGAATGAAGCTTACAAAATGCTTATTACCAAATTTTTCGATTTTTTGAAATTCAGTAGTAATTAAGGGCGTGAAAGTCGTAAACTATGTTTTCGATCAATCCTTAACAATTCTTAAATCCGTTGAGATATTGAGATGATTTTTACTTTAGATGAAGCTTACGCATAACCTTTAAAAGCTGTATTACGATTTTTTTTTTATTTCAACCTCGAATTGCATTAAAAAATCGTAACGTTTTTTTAATTAATGCTCTGCATCTCTTAACCGTTTGAGAAATCAAGATGATTTTTAAATAAGAATTAGGGTTACGTAATTACCTAATTAGCTATCTCAAGATATTTCAAATTCCGACAATTTACGGGGTGGAAAGTTGAAAAAATGTTTCACAAATCCCGAAAAGAAGATATGACCACGATAAATGATTTAAAAGTAGCAACTTTTTGCCGTCCTATTGAAATGTCTACCTCTTTTGGCACGGGCCTGTGTATATTCATTTAATTTCTTAAGAATTCTGATGTTTAGGACTAGGGTTGGATGTTATGGGTTCGCATCCCGTGTAAGGCAAGGCGACGGGGAACTGCTATGATATTATACACACACGCATTAGTGGCAGCTGGCAAAAGAGTTCATTTTCTATTTGAAGTATGAACATTTAAGCGTGATATCCCATGCTGTGTAAGCACCGACTAACGGGTGAAGGGGGATAAAATGTATTTTCCCGATCTCTTGATGTCTTATAAACCTGGTAAGTTAACGTTATGCTTTGTGGGTGAAAAGTTGTAAAATGTTTTTTCGCCATGTCATCGACATCTCAATACTATAAGTTATCATTACAGTTTTTCCTTCAAAAATTCTACGCTGGCAAGGCCGTAGCCGGGCAGCTAAAACGTTTATATATGTTTGCTCGATGCACCGTGGAGAAATTTCCAATCTTAAAATTACTATTCTTAGTGCACTTGTTTAAAGTATTTGGTGCGCCACACTATCCTGCAACGTTGCTAAGTGCATTACACGGGCTTTCTTATATGCTGACAAATATTTACTTTAAAATATCCTATATAGTGTTCATAGCAGTGTTACAGTAACAGAAAATGTAATTCTTACTATCATACTATTTCGTTAAAGTGTAAAAGTTTAAAAATCTACAAATAAATTACAAAGATAAATAAGCCGCTAGCACATAAAACGATCCCTTAAAAAGAATTAAAAATAATAGTTTCAAATGAATGCTGACTCTAAAATGCATCGGGGGACCGCTAAGTAATATGAAATAGGTAGAGACATGCACAATTCGCGTTATCATTTGGTAGCAGACTAAACTTCACTTTCCTATACATAACAGAGCATAATCTGGGATTCAATTTGCCACGAACATTTATGTGTTGTCATGTACGTGTGTTACGTCTTTACAGGGATTGGCCTCTCTACCATGTAAGCATTCTCCGCGGCAAGTCACGACAATATCGGCCAGCGGGAGACGTCGAACGAGCCTATAGTCACTTGGAGTCTAGTCAGCTGTCAGAAAATAACGCGAATTTTGCATGTCTCTAGAAACAGGTAGTTAAATTAGTGACATTTAAACTGGATAAGAAAAATAAACAAGACCAAACCCACAAAATTACATATCAATCTAAAAACTGAATTTTAATGCGGTTTTAACATTTGGGTTTATCTGTTGAAATCGTCACATATGCACGTACAATATATATGTAAGTTTAGTTGCAGTTACTTAAGTCTTTTCTTTATTATAACGATTATTGGCAAGCTTTAAACGTATCATTCATAGCAATTGGTAACACTGTAGCTGCGGCTAGTTTGAATACATTTCCATCTCCACGAGTTGTTACTTCCGTTGAATCCTGGGCTTAAGAGGAGTGACGACTTGCTGGTCAGAGTAGCTACAGTGATATATACACACGCAGAGCTGCCATCAATAAATGTTTCTTTCATTGCGGTGTGGTGGCATTAGGTTATATACTAAAACAAAAATAGTCTTAAAACATAAACAATGCGCTTCTCCGCTTAACTAATGCCGTCACAAGCAACATAACTGCATTTTTTGCATATGCCATCCGGTGCGCGAATTCGCAAAAATGTTGCCTGAAACCTATTGAATTTATTTGCGCATTGCAGTGCTCAGCTGTACTTAAAGAAAATAGTGGACCGCCCCGTCTGTATTTAACTTTACTATATTGTTTGCGTTCATTAACTTTTCATGGCTGTTGTGGTACACCGCTGACGGCATGGTCGCCGGTGGCTTCGGAAAGTACAGAATTCCCTGAACGAATAATTTGTTTTGCTGCTTTTGTTCAGTAAAAAAAGTATTTTTTTATTTCATTGTGCAAACAAACAACTGTACTAATGCGCGCGAAACAAGCTACCTTTTTTTTCTCTCTCCTCTCCCCAGCGGTACGATTGTATCAGGCGTGCCAACTGCACTGCCCAGTAACAAGTATTTAATTTCCCTCCCCCCAACGGCATAAATTTACCGTACATGTGCTGTGTTGTACATGTTTGTTATTGGGGAACGACCTGCCTTTATTTCTCGCTAAAAGAGGATTAAATAAATTGCACTGTGGTTGTGTTTAGCATGTTACGTGTTTTGGAGTTAAATGAATTTTTTACAGCCTGTTCTTTTTATCTAATTCAAGCTCGTAAAATGTTTTATTTTCGTAGTGCCATTGTTCGTAATGCAAAACAAAGTATTTTAAGCACGTCGCCAAATAACTGATAATGCACATCACTCGTTGAATACAAAGATCGAGAGCAGCATTTTATTTCCAAAGCACCCGGCAAATAATTTTGGGGAGGAGAAATAAACTCGTTTTACAGCTATTAAAATTCATTAAAAATGTGTTTGGAAATCTCTATTAATTTTCAATGAATAATTATGAGCGTTGTTTTCAATGTAATATTTTTTCGTATTCTGGAATAAATTTAGTGTTAATAAACCTGCTCAGTCGTACTTATAAATCTAACAAATTTAATGCCTCGTTATAAATCTGTATGCACGTGTTATCGCCGTTATTTTTGTTTATGTACTTGATAAGACGTAGTTATACTTTCCGCAAACTAATTATAAATATATTTTTTAATTAAGTAACAATTATATTGGTAAAAATAGTATAATATATTTTTTTGTAAAAGAACAAATGTTATGATTGTACAGTATCTGAGTGACGAAGCTGACTTTCAATAAAATGTTATCTCTAAGTAAGCCTTGTGATTCTGTCAGTTCTTAACAATATTTATTTTTTTTTACTCTAAAGATTTCCGACACATTCCTAGTACCTCAATGACAAGTGTTTTAACAATAACTGGTATAAACTTCATCTTGCTAAAACACAAAAACGAATGTTTTACCGGATACCTTCCTACATTTAAATTTGTAATAAAATATTTGCGTTTTTCATATTTATGTTGGGAGAAACAAACATAAACTTTAAACGGAAGTACTTGCTTTGAAAATTCGATATTTTTTTTTTACAGAAGAAGTTCTCAAAGGTAACCTACCTGGAACTTTAAGGTGTTCAAGTGGGGGAAAATTATAATTTTATATTTGTATGAAATAATTTTTGTTTTGTAGACGTTATTTGATAGAAAATTTCCTTCTTACGAGAAAAAAAACTTAAGGTGCGATTTTTCTCCGAGCGGCTCTAGCGATTATTCTCCGCGATGATCGCTTGGCTTGAGACGCTGTGACGTATACCTCCCAGCGTCCGTATCTGAGGAATACTAGCGTAGATTTGATAGTTGCGTACTGTTACTTGCAATGTGTGCACATTTGTTCAAATTCTTGAGAGAAATAGGCAATTACTTGTCCATTTAGTGTGTGAAGAAGCTGAAGAGGATGAAACATTGTTGCATTTGTTTTTGTCATGAGGTAAAATCCATCAATCACACTCGACAGGATGATAAAAAATTTCCAGAGTTTCTAAGCCGTCCGGCACAGTTCGATTTCGTGCGCAAATCGATTCAAGATGATATTAGGAAGTTGTCCTACAACGTTCATCAATACCCAATCACACCAGAGGAGAAACTTGCGTTAACAGTGAGGTAAGTAAAATTTATATATAGGACAGAGATGGGTGCCATATTAGATTTAAATTGCTGTTGTTAATGTTATAACACATAACGATATTTTCAGTCCTTCAATACTTGGTTTTTGTTTAGTAAAAAATATTACTTTTTTAAAAGATAATGAAACCTAAACTTTTGCCTTGTCTTTAAATGAACTACTTAATTAACATCAGAAGTAATATAAATGTATATCACGAAAATGTATATATGTGTCGCAATACAAAGTCCGCACAAACCGACAACTTTTCAGCTATTATTATTCTGATATAATTTATTTTATACATGTATGTAAAATAATATTAATTGTTTATAGAAATAAAGCAACGAGTTAAACTGTTATATTTATCATTTTCTCTTGAGAAACTTATATTTCTAGCGATAAATATGAAGAAAATATAAGATATTCAGCAATGCCATGTCAGCATGCCTATAGAATTTTCAAAACTCAAATGTAAAATCTGTGGGGCTATTAACTGTACATCTCCAGGACAAATATAATAAAAATTGTTTTCAAATTAGTGCATATTATGATTATATGTGGTTCACGATAAAGTGAGCACTTTTAAAGATAATATTGTATAGAGCAATAATTTAAACGTGTTATTTATTAAGACTTCGTAAGTTAAAAATTTGGTAAATAAAAATACGTACACGTTGGTTGGTATATAGGTTGTTTTGTTTGTAGTACTAAAAAGTGGCATGAAACTATAAATTTTCTGAAAGTAAAAAAGTATCTAGGGATTCAAAAGTGCTCACTTTATCCTGAACCACCCGTAGTTTTATAAAAGTACTCATTTTATCTTCTAGCGACACGTGATATTTCATTTCACAAAATTTCCTTCAGTTGCTGATCATGGAAATTTTCACGTGACAGGTCAAACAAATCAGGGTACTTCGCTATTTCTTCCACAAGTTTTTCGTCTTCAACTGGCCAAAAGACAAATTTTATTTCTGCAGACGTTTCAGCCGACACGGGACAACATGGACACAAAACCAGCGTAGATAAATAGCGCGCTGGCTACGTCGGGCACTAACGTTTCCAACGACCGGCGCTCGGAGGAGAAAACAACAGTACGAAATCCTACACAGCTGTCAGAAGCGATAGTCGCGAAACTATCATCGTGTACAATATTCACTACAGATATTTGGAGGAAAAAATTCCTTTATCCAGTTTTCCCATAACCGCATTCCATAGCATACATTTTCACGTCTTTATTTCATACAGCCTAAAAACCAATGAACATAATGAGACGAAATCATTTACAGGAAACTATGTGTCACGGGCTTCTACATGATGTATATATAAATCAATTACAAAAAAAAATATTTGTATTAAAAAATGTACTAAACTTAGTAGTAATTTGAGACTATGAGTAATTATTTAAATTAAAAACTGTTTTGTGGTGGGTTATTGTATATATAAAGACGTGTAGTGACGCAACAAATTATTTCGTTTCATTATGTTTATTGGTTTACAGGGTGTGTAAAGTAAAAACATGCAAATTTTGACTTTGAAACGCCATTTTAGGTACACGGCTGATCTGTTTTTTTTTTTTACCCTAGAGGAAAATGTACTTCCAAGTATCGTCTACGAAAGTAACACGACTTCATACAAATATTAAATTATTATTTTTCCTCACTTGAAGACCTTAAGACGAGTCTGACAGCCGGAAATAAAGGAGTGTTAAGTGCGAAACTGATACGTGCAACAAGTATCGCATCGCCTCTATGCACGCGCCAAATAAGCCGGCAAGCAGGCTTGACGTCGGAAACTCTCCTCACCCTGACTTCTTGCTGTGATCCTGTATTTACCTGGACGCCTAAGAACTGTTTGTCTGATTTAAGAGTACTGCGTGCCGGGACGATAAGAGCCAGACTACCACGCTCGATGAGTAGAATATCGCCTCTATTCACAGCGCGCCAAACTGGCGTGCAACTCTTTTTCTTATGGGACTTCGAGTGATGTCCCTAAAATGTTATTTTTGGATAGTATGAGGTAAAATCTAATGCACGCACCTCGTTTTGGACTTGACGAATTCAGGTGGTATTTTCAAAATTACGTTTATCTAGAAACCCAGCTTTTAGCAATTTTGAGAGGCCCAAAAACAAGTTTCTAACAAGCATGCTGATATATTTTTTATGTAAAGAAGTGCAGTTTGGAAGTGTGTATTTTTTTGTTTGAAGGTAATCGTAGGCCTAATATGAATAATTTTCGCGTAAAAAATAGATTCGCGTGACACGATACAACATCGTCCACGCGCCAGGGACAATACGAATCTTAAGTGGTGTTTTTAGTTTGTGTATTATCAAAATTTTCTCTTCTACAAAGCACATGATATATTCTTGGTAAACTACTTGACATAAATAACAATGGAAGAAAAATTATTGAAAGATTCCATTATTATGCTGTGTCGAAGAGAAATTTTTGATAATACAATTTGAATAAATATTATGGCTTCAAAACTGAAAACACAATAAAATTATTTTTAACACTCCCCACTAAGAAATACATTGTTATCAACTACTAAAGCAGTCGCCTTGATGGACGCATTTTGAGTCTTCGAGTCCTAGAAGTGCGAAGAAGTAAGGGCGACACAGGTACGGCCATCCCGCCTCACCCTAGCTTCTAGGCGCAAGTCTGTAGCTTGTAAACTTTTGTATTTGTAAATGCACACGTGAAAATCCTAAAAAACAAATATAGAAATAAATCTAAGGTACGGATTTAAAAAATCATACATGTATAAAAGGATCATCTCTGAGTGGTTTTCGTCGAGCAGTAGTGACGAGACGAATAAAGTCAGTCTCCGATGCCACAGATTCGGAAACGAAACATCTCGCACACTAGCAACAACCCGAGTGTGAGGATGGGACGGTAAACAAACCAACAGCACTTTAGCATGCTGTGTTATTGGCGGCAGCTTTGTGGTGTGGCTTTTGAACTGAGCTCCAGGAATGTGTATATGTACGCATGTGTGTCTTTGTGTGTGTTAAAGAGCGAGAGGAAGAAAGAGAGGGAATGTCGTGATGGTTGTGTTTGCACGCGGTGAGGAGAAATACAGAGCGTTCTGGAGACAGTTACATAATTCCGTAATTTAAATTCCCTGCGGGCTAAACAATACAGCCATTTAATTAAGTCCCTACATTTCGCGCCTGTCGCTACAAGAACATGCGTTCGTGAGAAAAAAATAATTTGATACCAACCGTTGATGCTCGTTTTTTTGCGCTCGATGGTTTGCAGAACTCACAGGGGCAGTGATAAAACAACTGTACATTCGCAGAGCAAGTTGAGTAAATGTTTGGCCGGCAATCCTCGCCGTAATTAACAAGCAAACACTTGGCCGTTTGCACCCGTGGAATACGCGCCTTTTTTTTCCCCAGGTCTGTTCTCGGAGTAGAGGTAGATCTTTACACCAAACACACGCTGTTAAAACAAACCTTTTTAAACTGTATTGTGGCGTCTGAAGGTATTTGAAGACGAATAATTGACGAGCATGCCATGCATTACAATCATTTGGGGTAACTTTGTACTGGTCAGGGTAACTTTGCACCGGTCAGGGCAACTTTTTACCACCAGCCTAGTTTAATTTCAAAAGAAGAATTTAAGAATTTAAGGATACGGTTGTGTTCTAGATGAACAAATTTGTTAATCTTAAAGTTTGCATTGTGGTTGAATGCCACAAGACTATTATATTAAAGATAATCCCTGGTACAATGTTACCCCAAAATGGTACAAATTTATCTCAAAGGACTGTACAGAAGCGGTTATCTTGTTGCAAGTGTGTAGGACACACATAGTTTACATTAAAAACGAACGTCAAGTACTTATGCTAGGTGCGGAGGTACAGTGCATTCTGGCATTGGTCTGCCACTTTGACATCTAAAAATTTACACATAATCGACCATAATTTGGCAAACAATTAGGACAGCGTTTTGGAACATGTCATGTTTAACCATACGTACAGATTATGGTATATCACGAAAGTGTTTTTGTGCCAACATACTCTTGAAAACACTGTAGTTTCTTGCAACATATATGATTGGCTGATGTACATCTGCCACAACGTAGCTGTCTGCAGACCAATAACTGGCTTCAAATATTAGAATATCGGGATTCTTATTGGCTCAGTCAAATAGGGCAACAGCGCTTCACGTACAATAATCGTTGCAAGTTGAACGCATATTGCAATATAGCAAACAATCAAGTTTTCCGCGATAAACCATCATCTCTACTCATACACAGTGTGGAATATTTACGTTGACTGCAAATAGAGAAAATACTAAGGTTTGTTACTATAAAAGAATGATAAAATTATTATGCACTTAGCTGTTTACTATAAATGTGTAGGTACGCCACCACTGATGCAGGGAAACGATTTTAACTTACCTACTTACTTAATCTTACTGCATACAAAATGAACACTTTGTCGTGCGAATATATAATTATGCAGTTTTGCCACTCGAACACCCTTAAAATTACATACACCGGTGTGCAAAAATTTACAAATAACACTTCATAGTGTACTTACTGTTAAAAATTTGGGCACTGTTTGATATATATATATATATATAGTATTATTTTCTACATATTTACCACACTCTTAAGTCGTTTACTGCATTACGTCATTGCTTAATGAGTTTTTAAAATGTTTGTTGCAACAGAAGTTCACAATTAGAATTTATTAGTTTGTGGAACTACGTCATTGCTAATGTTTTATTGACCAAATTTGTATTAATTAACAAAGTACAAAAAACGCAAAAACCAGAGATAAAAGACAAAAAAAAAGAAGAAAGCAATCCCGGAGGAATTCCGTCAGTTTTTTATTTACAGCAAGAATTTTTAAAGATAGAATTCAGTTAAATATCGACAACGCTCAGACACAAAAGACAGACACAAAAGACAGACACAAAGAAAACCAGATTCTTAATATGAAAAAAAGATGGAAGTAGTCAGAAAAACAATGGACAGTGGACGACAAACAAAAGACAAGAGACAACACGACACAAGTTAAAATCATCGAAAAAATGCAACGTTTCAGGAATTGCGATCTATTCCCGTCTTCAGGCGGAGACAGCTGGTCGGAACACCAAGATGCGAATGAAGTTCGCTAGAAAATGGTGGCTTCTGCTTCGAAGCAATGTACCTACCCATTACACCTCTCGTGTCCGCTAGTCGGTGGCAACTTGCCAACAAAACTTTCAGAGAATTAATTGTACTAACTGGGATCACTGCATCGTCGTTCGAAGATCTAACAACTTGTGCGCGCGAGTCAGAAACATCAGCACAATTCTTGGAAGTTTCTGAAACTACAAAACTTTTAATTGTTTCGTTCTTCTAATGGCTGACTAGTGCACCTTCTTTGTGGAAAGAACTTCGTTTAGTTTCAAAAAGAATAAGATGACAAGAATGTTATAATTAGTAATTAAAACTCTTTTACATTGTGCGTTACAAGAATGTTTTTGTTCATTTAAGAGGGCGTGGTAGATAAATAAGCGCTGAGTTATGCAACTGAGATCTACACTTTTTGAAAGTCAATATAGAAAAACTATAAAACAACAATCCTTGATAATGATATTTGCCAACTTTATGAGCAAACCTTTACCCAAAACGGTGCATCTGTTAAACGTGTTATCTTGCGCCGCAGTTAAATGTACGATATCTCGGGGTCATAGATTGTTCTTCAGATATACGTTACTCCAGAAAAATTGTTACTTATAAACTTGGCAAAAACTATTGTCTGGGATTGTTGTTTTTTATTTTTACAAATTGGCTTCGAGAAACATACAAATCTAAACGGATGCTTTTAGCACTGAATTATATGCCATGCGCTTTTAATAATGAGGAGAGAAACGTAAATTAATGTCAGATATGTTGTATGAAAGTTACAGAATTTTACAAGTCAGTAAAGAAAAATACAAAAAAAAGTTATCTGAGTAAATTATTTACAATTTTATATTTTAAAATCTGGTTTGACAATTTGCAGGGATGCCTGATTTTCGCAAAAAAAAAAAGCACAAGTTTGTTTTAATGATTTATGTGATCTACGGCTTTGCTTTATTGTCAGTGATAGAATTGTATAACTCTCAACGTCTCTGGAGCTCCATCAGCAAATCACAGACGTGTGGTGTCTCAGTAACATAATTCTGATTGGCACATTCAAATGAGATAATACTCTGACATAACCATGCGGCCAATAACAATGTAGCAGAGCTGCAGATGTGCACGTAATACCCATCAACTTAAAAAAACTGGATCATTAAGTGTATTTCAGGAAATATACAGACAGACAGACCAAAACCAAAACCAAACAAAAAAAATCAAAAAGAAATAAAACAAATATATAAAATGACAGGAGACTAATTCAGCACATGTAAATTTCTCACTATTTGTAAACTCTTCGATTTTTTTTTTTTGGAACATACTTAGTTTAATCTTCTTTGTTAATGACGTTTATAATTTAGCACGTAAATTTTTATGTACCTTATTGCTTGTTCAAATCATTGTGTTTTATAGCTGTATGTTGTCTACAATATGCACGACAAATTGTAAAACGGCCGTGGTGCTGAATTTTGCACGCGTTAAAATTAATTAATTAATTAATTAACATTGAAACAAGTTGGTGCAAAAAATTCTGGAAAATCAGATATCTCTCACAATATGCTAAAAGAAGTATTTACTCAAGTTAAATAATTTTGGCAGAATTTTCCCACTCAAAGATAGCAAAAACTATTCTATATGGTTGACCAAAAAACCTGATGTCCTCAACAAACCATTATTTTATCACGCGCACTCGTGAGAGTAAAAAATTTGTTTTCTCTTTTGGTACCAATTCACTGAGAAAGTCCAGTGCCTTACATTAAGATGGATCCTGGTTCTATACACAGTCTAATCTTGCAGATTAAAAAAAAATTGTTGTTGAACTTCAGTACTTGAAGTAGGTTACTGCAGCGTGTTTGACTCTGCACTGAGGGCAACCAACAAATAGTTGTTTCGCAGTAATCTGAGCCTTACGTAGCCGTATTTAGGACCTAATTTTCGCTAGTTTTACACATCCACCTAATGCAATATTAAGGGGTATTGATCCCTACCACCTTGGATTGATCTGTTTTTTATCGATAACTTCTGTTCCAGTCGATGTATCAAAATTTTTGTCACGACAGGGCATATATACAAACTTAATCGATTTTCTGTAATTACTGGATCCATAGTATATTCATTATTTTGCAACGGGAAACCGATGAAAAGGAAAAATTGCTTTATTTACGGGAGCGACTACAGAGGCCACAAAATTAACATTAACAATGCCATATGGATTCCAAAAAGTGAATGAAATAATAAACTATGCCTTGTCAGCGTGGAAAAAGCAAAACAATGTGTATATTCCCTGATTTATAAGAAAAACCGTAAAACCTATTTGACAGGGATCAATCCCCCTTAAGAAACCCACGGATCGCATGAATTTTGCTCCATCAGAAACTGTGGAACAATCTAAGTTATATTCACGTAAAGAAAAATTATTAATATTTTTACTGTTTCTTTAATTTCTATTTTGCGTTAAGATACTACACAAGTAATTTTACTGTAAATAATTTGAATTTATCAATACAGAATCGACTGCAAAATTTACGTTAGGCCTATAATTTGCTAACGAAGACAGCAGGAAAAACTATATACACACACTGATTCGGTGGTTGCTGGCCTTTTTACAAGATTCTGTTTAGTTATGAGATTTCTAAATAGGTAACATGTTGCAAGTAAAATGACCTGCCTTTGTAATATACATTATAGAATCTTAGCTAGTTGTACATTGGCTACAGCTCTAGTGAACAACCAGTTTACACATAGACCAGGTAGAACTGGCTATATCGTAGTTAATTTGCAGATGATAGGTGCAAAGTTACCCAGAACGTGTTTACCAAACTGTGATCGAATTGTAGTCCTAGAAGAAATTTTAATGTGTTTGAATTGTAGCTTGTCATAAATTGTTATCGCAAACACATTTTGTCGCAGTATCCCGAAGAACAACGATGAACTGCGGTGTCTGTCGATAGTAATCAACACTCGCCGAATACCAATGGCGTCACTGCATTTAGACATACGAGAGTGATGAAGCGCAACAGAATATCTTCGCAATGCGATAAGTTCTTTATCAGTTTCGTGGACTGCGTGGAAAAGGAATAAAAAATCGCTGGCTTGGTTTGAAAACGTTGTGGGCCTAACTGCTTCTGTGATGTTTGTGAGATAAACGAGGTTAAAGATTTTGGTTAGTTAGTAATTTATTAATTGTGTTAAAATAACATTTCATTTGATTTCTTTTTAACGTTCGGTATGTTATTCACAGTTGCCAACATTTATTTCTGGAGAACAAGTTCGATATATTTTGTGCGAATGTTATTAACTGCAGTTGTAATTTATAATACCATTGAATTTCACTGTTTATGAGAGATTTTACATTGTTACTGCGCAAAGTACTTGAGTAAATCAAAGCATTTTTTATTTCCTTTTAATCGCTGGAAAAAAACAGTTGAAACACCTGCTATAAAAATCTAAAAATAGAGGAAATATTTAATACATTAATCGGACTCTTGTGGCGAGACTATGTTACAGTTTTTTCTCATACATTTTGATTATTTTAATTTTGGTGATCCTGGGACCTTTCGCCATTTATTTTTCTGCAATACGCCATTGGCAGATATCGCTACGCGTAGATAAATAATGCCTCGAACTTGAAATTATTGAAGCGTAGTTACAAGTGTGCCTTCTTTCCGTAGATAATTGTAATGTGGTTAGGTTAAGCGGTTTGGTGTAAAACGAATTCACGTAACTCACTACAACACGGTCCGTGCCCCAGGATAGGACATTTCTCATGAGTCCCGTAGTAAAACTGTATCGACGGGAACCTTGCACGCTATTTCAGCACTTGGCACGTTGAGGCGATGTGGCATTTGATGCGCGCTTCTAGGTCACCCTTATAGCTTCGTCGCTTCTGAGTCTCTAACGCTGGTGTGAAAAGATAAGATGTCGAGCGAATGACCTGAATACTCGATTGTCGATAAAATCTGAACTACTCATCACAGTTCGATGGCATTTTTGTCGAGTATATATTTTACTAGCGGATGACAACACTATGTGGAAGTATGCTTTGTTTTCGAGGAAAATTAGGGTTTAAAACCACAAAATCTACAAAAATGGAAAACAATATTTTTTATAATTTTAATATGGCACTATCCAGTTCTCTATAATAACCGAATTTATTATATACTAGCGTTTTTATTTGAAAAGAACTTTGTTATCTTAAAACCTCTCGTGCAGAATTTTTCGCATAGTGAAATTCCGCGAAAGTAGCTAGCGCTCACGCACGTGACAGGAAAAGAGTGAGAGATTTTTGGTCAGGGCTTAACATCGAGGTCTTTAGCACTGGTGACGGGTAACATAAGGTCAGTATGGAGCAGCGCCGGAATGAAAGGGCGGGGGAAACTGGAGATGCCCGTGAAAGTCTGCTTGCAACATCGTCCGGCACGATTCCCACATGCGAAAATCCGGGGACCTATCCCGCCGAGAATCGAACTCGGATCGCCTTGGTGGGAGGCTAATGGTCTGACCAGTTTAGTTGAGTCACCTCTCTGCAGAATCTGCAAAGTAAATGATGATGTAATTCACATTATACAAGACTGCCCGAAAATAGAAGATCTGAGAATCGACCTGAAAAGAAAACACAATATCCAAGAAGAGGAAGATATTGATGTAAGAGAGATGATGTTAACCAAAGAAGGAGCAGCCTCTATGAAGATATTTGCAAAGGAAGTAGGAAAGAGACTTTAAGAGTTCGACTCCTGGCTAGCAGAGAACCCAGATGAAACACAGGAAAATTACTAATCAAATCAAGACAAGTTAGCTTCATGGAAATGACCACAGCAATCAAAATGGCAAACGACATTAAGTAATAAAAATAATATATATAAAGCAACCTATTTTCAACTGCATTACCCAGAAAGGGTGTGGTTGCAGGGAGACCAAATGGGTTCTACTCTGCGTGGTCCTGGCCACAGAAAAAAAAGTTGGTTACCGCGGCCCCAACGCGATAAAAAGATAGGCAGAGGGAGAGGGGGAAGGTATGAGAAAGATGATGACGGAAACTGCTGTATCGGTTTTACCAGGGCGTCGCCGGGGTTCGAACAACTCAAGACGGACGCAGATGCGAAGGCCTGGATTTACCAGGCGCGCCTCTGCAATAAAACACTAGAGAGGTTGTTACCATCGCCGCCATTTCGCTCGCGGACTAGTTACGTCTTCCGCGCCCAGCTTTTACCCTGCATACAAACAGCGTATTCCTCCCCCCTTGGTTTTTTCTCCTTTTACCCTTCCCCCGTCTCTTCATCAAGTCGCGCATCCCCCACCCTAGCTCCCTAACGCGTGCTGCATTACGGAACGTGCCTGCTTTGCTTTATTTTCCTCCCAGCTCAGCTACTGGAATAACTAAATAAAAAAGGAGCCTTTGCGCTGGAAAAGACTGGAAGCATCATCCACCCCCCCCTCCCTCTCCCCCAACATTTTCCTCCACAGGTTTCTCTCGGATCTTCACGCGGTTATCTTGTTTTGTATCCTGTTTCTGGAGCGCCTGGCTAGAACAACATCTGCAGCCCCGCATCGCATTAGCGTTTAGTACAATTGCATACCCTGCAGGCGCGCTGTTACAAGGGATGGAAATGTAATATACTCAACGACACGGTATTTTACCAGAATCCCCGGCTACTTTTTTTTTTTTGCCCCGCGGGAAGGGAACAAGTGGGAAAAGAAACGAGAGACGAAACAATTTGTTGGGAAGGAAAAAAAAATAACGAGTGCTTGGAATGGAACGTTAAGATCGTTATAAAAGTTACTTTGTTTACAAAAAAACTTTTGGAGGAGGCTGTGTTTGCCATGTATTATTCATAATCCAGCAAAATGTTATTTAATAAAGACGAAGGAATATTGTGTCTTCGTGTATAAAGACAAAAATGTTTATAGCACCTCTACGCTGTTTAAAGACTAAAAGGGTATATTTATATGAGTCCTAAAGATGGTTAGAAAAAAATTCACCGCAGGCTCATGCGTTAAATATGATTAATGTTGAAAATACATATTTGTCCATGATTTTCAAGGTATTTAAAACAAACTTAAAATATTGTACTATAGCAATATAGACTTCGCCGATATGAACAAAAATGGCAGGGGTGACCTATACAGGATGTCCAAAATCTGCCTCATAATAAGCATGCCACGCGAATCCTAGGGTTAAAATGAAGACTATAATGTTAGGCGCAAATTGGTGTACGATGACATTTTACACGCACAATATGGCAACACAGCACTGTAGTTTGTCCCTTCTTGCGTTCCACAGAAACCTTACTACCACTGTCCTGACCATCATATTATTGACGCAGGTTCAAATCCAGAGCAGCCCAAACACGATTATACTGTTGCGTGTTGGCCGGGGAAGCAGGCACATTACATTATGCTGGGTGGTCAGCCCTGTGAGTCAACCAGTGGTGTCATGGGTTTCCGCAGCTATGTCGCAACTCCCGAGTGACGTCACTGGGTTTCCCGATGACGCCAGTACAAATACGTGACTATCCACAACTACGACCGAGGTAATGTCTATTTTTAGACCACAGGTCACCATGATTTCATCAGCCATTGACGTCATTGAAGGGGCCGTATAAAAGCATCGGAACTACGCAACATGAGTCAGTCTGGAAGAGAGTCGGGGAGACTCGAGTATTGCAGAGTCTGGAAGAGAGTCGGGAAGAGTCAGCCTTGTGCAGTCTTGTGATAGTGAAGATGAAGTGAGACCGAGAGAAGTGTGAGGCAGCGAGCGCCCCTAGGGGCGGTGTTGCCACTGGGGTGGCGATGGACGTCGTGAGAAGTGACGGGCCGAGAGGCGAAGCTGACGGCGTCGAGGCTGATGTAACATCGGCGGAGCTGACGAGGTGTGGCGTCTTGAGGATGCCAACACGGCGGCGGTAGTCGGTGTCGAGTCTGAGTAACATCAGCGCCCTG
>PNEQ01115734.1:0-26469 GCA_003012365.1 Medauroidea extradentata
TCAATTAAAATTATAATTAAAAGAAACCTCGTGTTATTGCTCTCTGGGAATCGGGCATGTTTAACTCCACTGAGGCACAAACTGTGTTCTCAGACAACGACTGTATTTTCTCTTGCTTTTTAAATTAGCCCTCAAATTAACTGTAAGGTAAATAGATAGAGGACTTGTCATAACCTTATAAGGAAAATAACCTTACACCCGTCATACTAAGGCATTGTTTGCCTATGGGGGTTATTTTTTATTTA
This sequence comes from Medauroidea extradentata, assembly GCA_003012365.1. NCBI lineage: Eukaryota > Metazoa > Arthropoda > Insecta > Phasmatodea > Phasmatidae > Medauroidea > Medauroidea extradentata. The sequence continues at coordinate 246 of PNEQ01115734.1, forward strand.
TTTTATTCACTCTGTTGACCCTTTACATGTATAGTATACAATTGGGGTATAGAGTACGTCAAGATCTACATACAACAGATATTTACAAATTTTATAACAAGCTTATTATACTAGATAAAATAATAAACACGGTACTAAAACATCTCTTAACATTCATATTGAGTGAGGACGTAGCACCATAACAAGCCTTCACATCTGATATACACAAATACTAAACAGGCTTATTAACTGAATATGGCTCCCTGAGTCAAAGGCTAAAGAGTATTACATATTTTAAAATATTCATCAATGTTATAAAAACATTTATCATGCGGTAATTTCTTCATTTTTGTCTTAAATTTTCTTTTGTTTGAACAGTATGATTCTTTATATTGATTGGGTAAAGAATTGTAAATTTTTACTGGTGTCAACAAGGGGCATTTCTGAAAAAATGTTAGTGACATTGAAGGTAAATGAATATTGTCATTGTATCTAGTGTTATAACTGTGCACCTCATGATTCATTTGGAAATGCTCCAGGATATCAGTTATAAATGACAACGCATTATAAATAAATTGATTAGTCAGAGTGTAAATTCCCTCGTCCCTGAATAATCCTCTGCAAGTGTCTCTGGGTCGTTTGTTGCATATAAATTCTTAACGCTTTCTTTTGGAGAGTAAATACTTTCTTTGATTCAGTTGCGTCTCCCCAAAATAATATACCGTATGTCAAAATGGAATGAAAATAAGCATATTAAACCGATTTGAATGTATCTGTAGAAACAAACTGAGATAGGCAACTTAATGAGTAACAATCAGCACTAATTTTTTTTGCACGTAACATGAATGTGATTGAATGTGATTTTTCCAATTCATTTTATGGTCAATTTCTAAACCTAAAAACTTTACAGTTGTAACCTGTTGAATATTATTGTTGAAATAACTGATTTGAATGTCTGGAGTTTCTTTATTATTTGTAATGAAGCTAATAAAATTTGTTTTATCATAATTAAGAACTAGTTTATTTATTCTGTACCAATCTATTAATTTACTGAATGTATTATTTGAATTTGTTTCGAGTTATGTTTGTGTTATTGCATTAATAAGAATACTTGTATCGTCTGCGAACAAAACTGTTGTAGCATTTTGAGTATATAACCATTTGGAGTCTAGCCTGGTGGCAAGAAATAACGCGAATTTTGCATGTATCTCTATCTATACAATTCCGGAAACGAATATAGTAACATAATATACGACGTTAAGAATGTATAGGTTTCGAGGGCATACACCGTTGCTCATGTTTTGTTGACCGAAATTGTGTTAAATGAAAAAGTACAAAAACAGAAAAAAGTAATCCCAGAGGAATCGATTCCTTTTTTATATTAAACAGCAAGAAATATAAATATATAATTCAGTAAAATTACGATAACACCCGGACACAAAAGACGGACATAAAGAAAACCAGATTACCAATATAAAAAAGGGAAGTAGACAAAAAAACCGGTGGACTGTGGACAACAAACAAATGACAGAAGACAACACGACACTAGTTCCATTCAACGAAAAAATACGTTTCGGGAATCACAATCTATTCCCGTCTTAATGCTGAGGCACAGCTGGTCAGAATTGGAACACCAAGATGCGAATGAAGTTCGCTACAAAATTGGGGTTTATATATCCTGGATGGTCTCTGAACTGTTCAGCCAATGGTAGCAAAGCACGTGTGTTTGGCTGGGTTCTAAGTTAATGAGAGACAAGTACTCTCCTGATATGCTGAGCATCTTGCAGTAATGTTGGCTGGTGTTCTGCCGAGACTGTTTATACATAGATCTGTTAATTTATTAAATTTTTTATTACATTGTGTAACGTGGTTTCTTTTTTTTATTATTTATTTATTTATTAAAGACAACCACGCATTTTTCAGTTCAATGCTATGTAGGCTTATGATGTTTTTGTTACTGGTTATGTTATGTATCATAGTTAAAGGAACTTGTGTGTCATGTTGCCTTCTATCATTTGTTTGCTCTCCTCTGTCCACTGGTATATATTTTTGTCTACTTCCATCCTTTTTTATATTGGGAATCCTGTTTTCTTTACATCGACTTCCCTCTTTTTTCATATTGGCAATCTGGTTTATTTATGTCCAACTTTTGTGCCGGGTGTTGTTGAAATTTGACAGACTTTTATCTTTAGAATTATTTCTATTGAATATAAAAAACTAACTTAATTTCTCTGGGATTGTTTTTTTTCTTGTTTTTTTTTTTTTTTTGTACTTTGTCATTTAACACAGGTTTGGTCAACAAAACATGAGCAATGAAATAGGTCCACAAGCCAACACATTCTTATTGTAAACTCCCATTGCAACAAACATTAAAAAAAAAACTCAATATACATCTTGTAAAGGAATTTATTCGTATGACTATTATTTATTTCGGAATTGTATACGTTAATGTTATATGTTTGTTGACAACAACTAATATTGGCTTCTTTTTTAATGGGATTTTTCTGCAACTTGGCACCATTCGATCGCAATGGCACACATCCATAAAACAAACAGTATCTCAAACAGTGAAAACCGTTATCAAAATGATTAACCTCGTCTCAATGAACAAATTACTGTATTTTAAATCAAACTGTCCATAAATAGGACAAAAAATCCTGATATTGTGGATAATCACCGACTTCCCGCGGCCACCTTCATTGCTAAAGTTAATTTATTTTACGCTGAACTGAGTCCCGCTATATGTAACGTGCATTTAATAAGAGATAATATCAATTTCAGATAGTCAGTTAATTCTGCAGTGAAGACACGTTCAGGACCTGAATTTCAATGTAACACGGGGAATTTCTGAATAAAACGACTTCCGGTAGTTCGCATAACGTGCATAACCTCGTTTAAAATTACTTGAATGTCGACGGCGTGGCCTTATGCTACATAATTAACACGTCCTGCTAACTCTCAGCGAACAACATAACCGGATGGCAAAACTTACATGATTCAAATTAATGGAGTACGTCCTATAACACGTATATTGAATATTAAAGACAAACACACAAGTTGCAAAATCACCCAGATATGATACCTCTCCTACAGTTTAATCATGTTTATGGTTGCTGCACCGAAAAAACAACTGAAGTAAATTATCTTACATTTAAAGAAAGTAAATTACACTTACGCAAAAACAGAAGATTACCTGACCAGTGAAAAATAAAAATAAATGAAATTTAAAGTTATATATCCTTAAAAGAAAGGAAAGTTTCCTAATATCCCACTTGAGTTTCAATTTAATTTAGCATGCGAACTTCTACCAATGGAAACTACGTATAACAAAGAACATATTCTCAGAATGCAAAAATTATAGGCCTATAACTAGAGGCACGAGTATTTCGCGTATTCATCTGGCAACAACCTAGACTTCGCAGACCTATGCACACCCTGGCCAAAGTCAAATATCCATTAGCTTCTAGCCGTAACACGTGTTACGACACGACTTGTTTCCTTATTTATCACTGGCTTGCAGTCGTCAAAGAAGTGTTAAAACAGGCGTCGTCTAATCACAGAATGAATAGTGAAGTATACATTATTGGCATTCAACCTGTCCTAGAATCAATACGCGAAATAATCTTGCCTCTACCTATAACATACCAATAGGTTTTTAAAAAATGTAAATATTAATAACCGGCTGATTTTGTCATCTCTGTTAGCATCGGAATTTATACTTGCGTCGAGCGATTGCTGATTGAGCTGTGTTGTTATACTGGGGCACACCTAATGTGTAGAGACATGCAAAATTCGCGTTATCATTCGGTAGCAGACTAAACTTCTCTTTCCTATACATAACAGAGCATAGTCTGCGATTCAGTTGGCCACGAACTTGTATGTGTTGTCATTTACGTGTGTTACGTCTTTACAGAGATTGGCCTCTCTACCGTGTAAGCATTCTCCGCGGCAAGTCACGACAATATCGGCCAGCGGGAGACGTCGAACAAGCCTATAGTCACTTGGAGTCTAGTCAGCTATCAGAAAATAACGCGAATTTTGCATGCCTCTACAACGTGCAGGGACCCGAAAAATTCGTTTTCTTTTGGTCGAAAACTAGAATTCCATCAACTGCAAGTTTGTGTCACTTTCACAATTGGCTCTTGACTTATTCGACAGGACGCTGAGTCGATAATAAAGAAACAACTAAATGGATGTCTAAACATGTGGGTTCCCAGTGTCAGCGAACAGTCTATGAACAGTTACTGTCTACTGGGGTAAACATATGTTATTGGAGGTCCGCCTACAGGGCTGACAACCAGCGAATTTTTACAGTATCTCCTGATATGTGACGTTAAGTTGTTTGCTGTTTCATAAAAAAAAAGTTTATATTGTTTGGTGTATGTTCTTAGTACTATATTTAAAATTCGTTTAACAACTAATTAAGTTCTAAGCTTCTCCTTAATTTTTCTCATGAACGAATAGCCTACATACGAGACAGTTATCGAGTGTCAACCTTAAGGGGCCTCCCTAGATAGGCTGCGTTTGTGTGCGTGTGAGGCAGGAGCGCTAAGGCTGCCACTAAATGACGTATGTAAAGCATTATCGCCTCTCCGCGCAAGCTACTCAGATGGCGTGCAGTGCTTTACTATTATCCCTTTTCCAACGGTACATTTGAAGTGGTGACCATATTATTTTATATATGGTCAGCGTAGTTCAAAGTCTAGCGCTTTTTTCTATAGTTATGTTTTTCGAATTCGATTGTTAATTTTCTATACACGGCAGACTAAAAAAAACATTTTCACCCGTTTTCGGGGGCCAGAAAATAATATTTTTAATAAACGTGCCGAAATTTGATACTATAGCGACACAGTTTTAAGTGCACGTTCTTTTCGTAGATGCACAGATATAAAGAGCGTTAAATAGTTTTGTCAAAAAAAGAATAACCGCAACTCGATGCAACGCTTTTCAAGCGCAGGTAGGGCGGCCCCTTAACAATGACCTATGATAGTGGCAACACATTGACCATGTAAAGGAACATCTGCGAAACTATTCTTTATATATCCCCCCCCCCTCAAAGTTATTAAATGCCTAATTATAGTACGAGATTTTTATCGTGCCTTTCATTCGAAAATAAGATACAAGATATTTCTCTCACTAGGTTCGAGAATACTTATTTTAAACGTGAGGTAAAATTTTAGTCCCTAAGGTTTATAAACAGCAACACAATTAAAACTTTCGTGCGAAACTTTTTTCATAGGCAATCAATGAGGAGAGCAGACTGCAGAGGTAAAAAGTAAACAGTAGAACCACGTCATAACGTTCCTGAAGGGAAGGACTCGAGAAATTTCAAATTCACACACAGGGAAATTTTATAACACGGTAATTACTCAATGGCAAACAGGTTGTGGAACCAAAAGAAAGCAACTTACTATGAACAGAAAAATATTACACGTGGGGACGTTATGACAGGATTCTATTGTAACACACCAGTTACTAGCAGCCTCGCTCTTTAGTTTTGCAATGGTTTCGAAAAAAAAATTAACGCAAATGAATACATATATCAAAAATTCATTCTGGCAGTTTTAACCCTTATTATTAGGGCCACGATTTTGTCGCGAAAATATTTTTGCCCCACTTTGTTTCACTGTCTCACGTGCACATCGGCAGTTTTCCTTCATGGTTATTTGCAGCGTGTCTTTGTTCAGACACTTCTTCCATTTGACTGCACCAATCAGAGTAAGATAACTGTGACTCTGTACGTCTGTAATTTGCCTAGGCAAGTGAGAGTAAAATCATCCAATCACAGACGATGTAGCAGAGCTGCAGATGTGAACATGACGCATTGAAACCAAATGTTGCAAAAATCTTTTCGCCATAAAATCGTGGCTCTACTTATTATATATCATCGTGTGTATCTGAATTTTTCTGTTGCAACACAACCAAACGGATTTTTACATTTTTGCCCCTGAAATAGCACATATTTTGTTGTGAAAATAAGCCAAAATGAAGCAAAATAATTTTTTGCTAGCAAACGGTACATTATTTAAAAAAAACGTTCAGGCTAAATTGTGTATCGTATGACAGTACACAGACTCACATTTTTCAAAGCATTTTGTTAAAAAAAATACTCAAATTACTTGCAACTGTTTAAAATAAATGAAAGATCATGGCATTAAACACGGACTGAATTTATTTTACAACTAACAAGCTTTTCAATTATCGTCTCAAACAATCTTATTTGCGAATGTTTCACAACAAAACGACGTACGTGTCACGGTAGACGAAGTTAATTTCCTTTCCAACTCAATACTGTAAATTGCTCGTTGACTCCATCCTTCTAGATGAAGAAGAAGTCTAAGAATGGAAATGGATTGGCTCCCCGGAAATATTATACACTAATAAGCTATTTATTTATCATTACTGGGATGTGAAATGGACGACACCTAATAATTATGTATGTATAAAATTGACCAATGATGAACACAATGAGTAAGATATGCTGAAGGACACATACAAATATAAGCGTCTCAACTAATGAATTGTAACCGAGGAACTTAATAGAAGCTTCGTTTCATTCAAATGTGGTGCAGCTACACCAGTGCAGCTGGTGTAGTGCAGATACACCAAAGATCCGTCTCGATGTATGCTGGTGTAAATATACCAACGCCGTTGAATGAAACGACTTTTAGTGAATTTTGTGCCGCATCATCCACTGTGTACAAAGATTTCTCAAAAGACTGACCAATAAATACGTTTGTGAAAATAAAAGTGTAAAGGCACTAGTAAACAACTGAACTTAAGGGCGTTGCCGCGTAAAAATTCAAAATGTTATATTTGTGCCAAACACTGTTCAACTTTAGCAGATCGAATATCACGTCATTTCCCCAAATAAAAAATATTTAGGCCCCATAGTTTTTGCTGAATCACTCATCAAAGTCTCAAAATGGCCATTGCGGTGTATCCAAAATAAAAAAAAAGTAATTAACGAATTAATTCAAAACTACAGGAACTGATAGTCAGTGTATCAATGCATTTTACGACATGGTTGACAAAAGTTAGTTTTGAAAATTTCAGTACTAGCCAAAAGTCAAAGTTATTCAAAAATTTACTCATTTTCATCAATTTTTTAAAAATACAAAACGTTATCGTTTTGTGTTCACAAAAGTGTCTTGAGTTAGCTCACATCATTAAGAATCAATATGACTTATATTGTTTCTGCAAGTTAATTATTTTTTATTTTTTCGGCTACACCGCAACTGCCATTTTGTGACTTTGTTAGGTCATAATGCTAAAACTATGGGACCTAATTTTTTTTTTTATTTGGGGAAATGGCATGTTATCTGATGTGTAAAAGTTGAACAGTGTTAGCACAAATATAAAATTTTGCATTTTTACGGGTCCAACGTCCTTAATATACGTTTTGTCTCTTTGGTGAATTTGAAATGTGTGGCGATCAGCACTTGGTAGTAGTAACATACCTCAACACTTCATATTTCGTATATATGTTAAGGTGTTATTTAATTTAATTTTGGATCTTAAAATAACACATAGTAATACTTTTTAACACTGGTATGCTTATTTGCGCGAATATTTCCTATTTAACTAAATGATGACACTCAATTGTGGCTTGAATTCTCATTTTATTAATAACTTTTATCATACAAGAAGCCCAGAATTAGTGTCCACTTAAAAAAATTGCTTTCTGTGTGTTGTTACAAGATACAAATTTTATAAAAAAAAAGTCTTACCTTAAATGTGAAATGTGAAGTGTCGAGGTTAAATTCTACCATGTGTTAGCCACCATACACATCAAATTTACCCCTAACGTAACATGCATTACTTTTTGTCGTTCACTATTGCTGTTTTACTATCATCTGCAAGAATTGTGAAAACCTTCATCTCAAACATACTTTATTAACCAACTGTTCATAACGAAACGTAACTTAATTTAAACTTGGCGCGCTCGCTTACTGCACTACACCAGCTACACCTCCTCCAGATCAGGTGTAATTTTTTGCTGCACAAATTACACTGGTGTAGCTACACCAACTTGAATGAAACGACGATTATTCGTAGCATGACGTCATATCCTGTTGAACGAAACGCCGTTTTTCGTGGTTTTGCTACACCAGTGCATTGGTGTAGCTACACCAGGTTGAATGAAACGAAGCTATAATCAAGAGGCATATGTACCTTGCGTATGAACTATGTTGTAGCATATCCTGCCTATTAGTTTTTACGTAAAACCGCTAAATTTAGACCCGTCTTGTTTTTCTACGAAATAAGAACACACACTTGGAACTATACTTCTGTAATTTTAAAAATAATGCTGCACGCTTATTAGAAACATGATTTTGGAGCCCCTGAAACTAGTTATAAAAACAGTTCTTTAAACTGCGGCAACTCAAAAAAATACCACCCGAATTCGTTAAACAACCCTAGAAGCATGCGTTGGCCTTTACTACATACTGACCACAAAATACAAAATTATGTGGTCACAATTTAAAATCGCGTGGTAAAAAGACTACAACGGAAAAACTGCACGCTAGTTCGGAGAGTCGCGAGTACAGGCGATACGGTTCTCGTACAGCTCGGCAGTCTATCGCTCCTCCGTCCCTGCGTCGCAAACGTGGAAAATTACATAAAATTGATGTCATAAATTTTCTTAGTAAATTAAAGCATTTTAAAAGAAACCATTGATAATTGTTTACCATTTCACCGTTCAACTAGGCACAATAAATTTATCTTCAAGGTTTCTCGGAAACAGCGTATAATTACTATGAAATTTTTAATCGACTATACCAGTTGCTATGCAAATTAGGTTTGAACAACTATCGGACATTTAAAAGTATTTTAAGAATGAATTATATTTGCAAAGTAGATGCGTAAGACATAATCTCTCTTACCTAGCCCTTATATAATACCTTCTATTGTTTTCTGTTTTCCTGATACGCTTGTTGTCTCGACAATCAGGAGAGAAGGATGTAGTCTACCAATAAAGATCACTGGCTAGCGAAGTAAAAAAAATGTTTACTTTGTCGTGTACGGTAAATTTTGTCGGCTCGTAATAAGACTATCTAGGGCACAAGGGGAAGGGGCAGAGACGTTTGGGAATAAGTACCACTATTATTTCTATCAACCAACAAAACTTAAGTTTTCCCAGAATTCTCCCGATAAAAATCTTTATTTTATGATTTGCACTCACTGAAAAAAATGTGTATGTAAATTGGCCACACGTGCGTATAGAAGCGCTAAGGAAGTGGGTATATGGTAGATTTGTTTCCTAGACATCCATGGTAGCATTCCTAAACTTGTTTATAAAACAGTCAAATGTATACTGAAGTTACCAGACTTGTATTGTAACAAGTGTAACAGTTTGCATATTTACAAGGCTGAAATATGGTAACCGTCCCATAATGCGTTTAGGTTAATTACTTCCTAAACATATTAGGAAGTTTTTTACAGTGAGGCCTATTATAACTACTACAGATGGTCGCTCACAATTTGGATGGTGTGTACGGGGAGGCTCTAAGACATTCCCCTCCCTTGCTTTCAAATGGCGACGCAGAAACACTATAGCGCTCTTGCCTCCTCCCCTTCACGGGTCTACACTTAGGTTTGAGTAAGGCCTCGCCTGGCGCGTGATTGGTGTTGTAACACGATGTGCGCTATTTGAACATTTTATGTGAACAAAAAAAATACAGTAAATTAATGTTAAGGACTATTTCACACGTACTTACAACTGAATGGGTGAGATGAAGGAGGAAAAGATTCCACTTCGGCCAACTTTCGGGAAAACAGGAAATACTGTTTTGACACTAAACTGTAGGCTGAATGGGAAAACTTATAACTAGACATTTCTTTGTTAGGATTTAAGGAAACGGAACATTACCTGAAAAACACAATACATTTTATGTACTGAAAGTTATATGCAATCAAAGTTGAAGGAATATTTTCCTTTTTAATCTCATTCTGAAATTCGATTCAACAATAATTTACAGATATGTTTTCGTAATACAAGTGCTGTTAATTACTAAAATAGTATGATTTATGTTATGATATCTACACTGTACTAACCACACACTTACAATGCAACATGTTGTACATGTACAACACTGTAGACTACATAAACAAAAGAAACACTACTACGGCTACTCTAGCGGCGAAGAGCAAATCATACCATAACGCTGAGGTTAAGAATGGAATGATTTCCTTTCACACAGTTACTTCAAAATTAAAAATCCTATATCAGTGTAAGAATTCCTAGACTCCTTTCTTTCTTTATCTCAATCAATAAATCTACACAAGTGCAACTTGGCTATACCAGTTAATTTTCGGTAAAATATGTGAACTTTTCCTTTTTCATCTCACCCATTCTATTATTGTTCGAGTATAGTATATGACGTAATTAAATTTGAATGTACAGAATTGTGATTTTGTACTTAGCCTACGGTCAAAAAAGGTACCAGCAAAGTGTGATTTTTGATAATTTTTTTGTGTGTCGGCGATATAAGAAAACAATGATTTCGGCTATTTTCTTGAATTATGTTAAGGGAAATGTTACGGACAACGATGATTCTTTTTGCCTTTTCTATTTGAAGTCGCCAAGTTGTTTCAGTGTCGGGAAACTTATTATCTCTGTATACTTAAATTTCATGATATAGGACTGCACAAATATTGTTTTCCCATCCCATTTCGAGAACATCGCAAAGTGCCTCCGTTGGTAATCCCCCAATTATTTTTGCTAGAGTTTCATTGTCTGATAATGTCTTCCATAAATTTGGTGTTCCTTCTTCCAGAAGAAAGCGAGTGTTATAAGTGTAAGTGTGTACTGTAGGCTTCACTCTCCCATTCAATTTTATTCGCTGTACCTAGCACCAGTACGTCCTCCAGCATTGAAGTGAGCTGAGACCATGATATGTTAGTCAGCCCCACACAAAACCTTCAGAAAATACATAACTTCATTTTTAATTAACTCAGTAGTTTGGCGTCTCTGTTTAGAGTAAATGCCTAAAAAAATTGAGAGTCGTGTCTCGATTTGGAAAAAATTCTATGCGTGCATAGTTCTACCATTTTTTAAACAACGAAGTCTTAAGAACTGATGAAGGTTAAGTGAGGAGAAGGGACAACACAACAACCACAACCGGGCCGGGATTTGAACACAGGAGCTCTCGCACCGTAGACCGGCCCCCAACTGACTACGTCATGGAGGCCGGCTCACGGTATGTTAGAAGTTAATAATACGTGACCAACTACAAACCCTTCAATTTATAAATTATATACATTTTGGTATTACCCGTACAGATCGAGGTGGACAAGTGGTAAAACATTCGCCACGCATTCGGGAGAATCCTTGTCAGATTCCTGGTCCGGACATCCTGATTAAGGTTTTCCAGAGTTTTCCGAAACCATTCCAGGCAACTATAGGGTTTTTTCTTACAGAAACAGAAGGCATAAAGTAATTTTCCTCGCAAGAATATTTATTTGTGTATGAAAGTGCAATCCTTAACCTATTTACCGACATAGTTGCCACCACTGTTAAAGCATTTGTCACAGCGGGGAATCAACATTTGTACGTCCTCTTCAAAGAAATATGCCGCCAGTGAAGACAGCCACTGCCGAACTCACGCTTTAGGTTCAAGAACATGTGGTAGTCAGAAGGCGCCAAATCGATGCTGTACATGGGGTCATGGAAGAGCTCCCAACCGGATTGTTGAATAGTAGAACGATAATTACTTTACGGACATGCCTCGTATAAGGTTCATACGTCAAGGAGAAGGCCCGGAGTCAAACACAAAAATCCTCGGTTACTTCTGCCAGCTGATACTCCTGACGGTAACTGCCACTGAATATCCACAAGGTCAACGAGGAGAGAAAAGGGTAAACGTGGGTCAGAGCGAGAATTAATGGTAAGGAATGGCCCCGGTTGCGAGAGGAGGGAGTAAGGATAGCCCTAAGACTCTCCTTAGCACATGACGAAATAATAATTTAGCTATTGTGACGTCGCAGACAGCAGGAAGGATCGCGTTGCTACACGTCGACAACCCGAAACAGTCAGACCCGGTTATAACAATTCCAAGTAGCACGTTCATCCCGCCTACGACCAACCTGACTGGGATCTGGTTAGGTCTGGAGACTTTCCGACTCCGCGGGGAATCCAACCCACGCCACCCACCAACTCGCCAAGCAGCCCAGGCGGGGGTGCGCAAAGGAAAATGTCATAACTTATATTTGATTTGGGAGTGGGTGTCTGTAACCTTTACGTAACAAATAAGGCCTTTGCAGAAAGTGCCGTAAAATATTGGTACATTTTGGGTAACTTTGCACATCCCAAAACCATATTTTTTATGCTGATAGTTGAACAATTAGCAGAGACCAGAAAAATTCACGTTTTCTTTTGGGCACAAGCTAGAATTCCAACAACTGTAAGATTGCGTCACTTTCTCAATTTGTCTCTGACTTATATGACACCTCCTGGAAGTCTCTGAGCCAATAATAAAAATGTATCAGAACTGTATCACTTTAACAGTAAGCAGCTAATGAGAATCTGCTGTCTGCTTCAGTTCACAAATTTTTGAAGGCTAACCGACAGGTTAGTGAACCCGCAAATTTTTCCGGTCTCTAACGATTAGTGATCATTACCCGAGCATAACAAATTAAATTTTAAAAATAGCCGGCAAAGATCCGGTTTCCTTTCGCCAAATTTATTATACCAAGTTACGCCACCGCGTAAATCTAAATTTATAAACAAAATCGCGCGCCTCAGTACGAAATTGCAATGTTTTTGGACAGCTGCCAGCACCTAGGTGCACAAAAAATCAGGTCCAAATGTGTAGAGCAAAAGGAAAAATGTAAAAGGAGGGGACATTGTGTACTTGGCTGGGAATGACCATTTCTTTGCTAAAAACCCATAATTATAGCAGCCTCCTTTTCCCGTTATTCATTTTCCACGATGGATGCGATGATACCTTCTCTAGTTCCATTTCCCTCTGCTGCTGTTTCGTTTTTGGCCAGTCTGTTAGGTGATACGGATACATGAATCCCTCATAAGACATGAAACCAAAAATGTCTGTAACATAGGCGTTACCTTTTGTTTAGCAGTGAAATATATACAGAGCGGTCAATGATCGGTAGAGACCTGAAAAATTCGCGTTTTCATTTCGGCACAAGCCAGAATTCCATCAACTGTAAGTTTGCGTCATTTTCGCAACTGGCCTTTGACATATTTGACACCTCCTGGACGTCTCTGAACCAGTAATGGAAATGTAACTAATACAGACCTGTATCACTTTAACAGCAAGCAGTTAATGAGCACCTACTGTCTGCTTCAGTTCACAAATATTCTTGCAGGCTAGCCTACAGGTCAGTGAACCAGCGAATTTTTCCCGGCTCTAATCATTGGGCAACGATTATACTAACAAGTGGCGAGAGGATAGATGGACTGGAAGGCATATCTCAGCAAGGTTTTAAAACGTCATGACCTCACCGTGAATACCTTATGCGTACAAATACTGAAGTTTCGCGAATTCAATGACCTGAATGCTAGAATCAAATATCCTATGCGTACTCAAGCCCTGTGTATTCGTTCATTGTCTGTTGTTCCACTGAGTAGCAGCTAGTGGACAAATGGTGGGGACTTTAGTATGTATAGGATATATGATTCTAACATGCAGGTCACTGAATTCGGAAATTTCGCCATCTCTACGTATACGTCAAATGCTCGAGCGTATTTCCCTCGAGTTACACTCCGTTCAACATATTATGTTCATAAATTCCAGCAGTTTTATGGATATTTACCGGTCATGAGTTGATCATGTTTGACACGGTGTAAGTCGACATGTTTGATACCAAAATGAACCTTATATGTAATTTTGACAGACGCTGCATCATATAACAGTAGCTGTTTTAAGAACTTTCTAAATGTATTGAAAGAATGTTCGCTAAACAGAGCATGCCTGATATACGCAGGGCCCACTGTGTATCCTGCAGCGCTGGCTGAAAATGCGTCTCGTCGCAATATCGACTGGTGTCAGGTAGGCGGTGCGCCCTTGCGGGGGCTGGACGTAAGGGCGCGCACGTGTCCCCGCGGGGGGCTAACAAGCAGGCATTCAGGCGGGGCAGGCAGCCCCCCTGGTCTCAGAGAGTCTCTTGCCGGCCGGGCTAATTCCGTCTCGACGACCGCGTGCAGTCAGTCACTGGCCTCGGCCCCGTGGCCAGTACTGCGAAATGCTGATATCGTCCTCAATGAGTAGGTAGAAACCAACTCCCTCTCCCATTCCAGTAGCCAAGGGTAGCCACGTTCCAAGAGATGCTCACTTTGAGCACGTCACTTTGAACATGCCAAGGTACCGGTAGTTTCACGACAAGGTGTTTTGCACCAAGTGCTTTACGCCGCTACTGAACGTCTGTGACTCGTATGTAAACAGCTGAACACAATCGTCCAATAATACAAGGCGCGGGATGTTACAGTAAAAAGGAGAATACTATGTCAGAAATTATTCTTACGATTTTCCTCCGTCTGTATTGGTAGGATGTTTTAACTTCCGCCGTACTGAGGTTCTACGCGCTGATCAGAGACGTGTCGTGTCGCAGTAACCTTCTTCTGATTGGCACAGACAAATAAGTGACACATCTAAACAAATAAACGCTGCCAATAACCACGAAGCATAGCTGCATATGTTCATGTAAGGCATTAAAACAACAAAGTGGTGCAAAACATTCTTCACGAAGACCACCGGACCCTAAACATGCCTGTAGGAACTAAACAATACAGTATTATTTTGTTGTGTCGCTGTATATTTCGTTCCTCGCCTCTTGCACAGGTGTGCAACGGCCCATAACAGTCTAATGGTCCCAAAGATAACGCAGAGTTGTCTATAGTCATTGCTAGGGCCACGACTTTTTCTCAAAGAGAATTTTGCCCCAGTTTGTTTCGGTGCCTTACGTGCACATATGCAGTTCTGCTCCACAGCCAGTTATTGGTAGAGACTGGAAAATATCGCGAATTCAATGACCTGTAGGATAGCATCCATTGTACTATGCATATTCAAGCCCCGTCTATTTGTTCATTTCTTGCTGTTCCATTGAGTAGCAGCTAGTGGACAAATAGTCGGGGATTGAGTATGCATAGTACAATGGAATCTAGCCTGCAGGTCATAGAATTAGTGAAATTTTCCAGTCCCTAGTTATTGGGTACTTTAATTCCCATGCGTCCGCAAATCACAGAAGTGTTATGTTGCATTAACTTTATTGCGATTGACACAGTCAAATGAGAGACCTCACTTCGCCAACGGCAACGACAAATTCGTAGCCGTAGTCATTGCTAAACTCCGAATCCTTGGAACAGATGAACTCTTCGCCTCGGCCCCCCCCTCCTTTTTTTTTTTCAGACCAAGTACCTCCACACACAGCCCATCTCCCGCTGCACTACGTCACCCACATGCAAGGCACTAAATCGGTACGAAAGTGGCTGGCGGGACTCAGTCTATGTTATTCTTCCCGTCGTCGCTCCTATTGACAGTTTTTGTGCTCTGTGATACCAACCTTACAGTTGAAATTCAAACAAAATGGTTGTGTACTGCAAGTGTGTTTATCATGTTAGCGCAAAAGTTGAAAAATTTTTGGAACTGAAGTACGCAATACTTGCATATATTACCCTTTTTTTTTTTTTTTTAATTTGACTACTGTGCTACAGTAATTTATCCCAAAATTATTCGGGTCAATCTGATTAACAGTTTATGAAAAAACGCGACTTTGTTTTTATGTTCTGTGGTGATAAGTAGAGATCGGAAAAATTCGCCTTTTCTTTTAGGCACAAGCTGGAACTCCAGCAACTATAAGTTCGTGTCACTTTCACAGTTGGTCCTTGACTTATTTGACACCACCTTGAAGTAGATGAACCAATAATAAAAATGCAACTAAATGCAGGCCCACATCACTTTGTCAGCGAGCAACTAATGAACAGCTATTGTTTACTTGAGTACACATATATTCTTGGAAGCTAGCCTACTGGTCAGTCAACCCGCGAATTTTTCCTGTCTCTAGTGATAACTATAAACACTTCAAAATCACGAGAATATTTAACATGGTGTACCAATAAGCAGTCGTAACTTTAATCGTGACACATGTGAACAATTTTTGGGACGAAACACACACGTTCTGTGTTAAAACTGTACAGTTCTAACTGAGCCTGTACTTGAGATAAACGGTAGCCAATATCGACTTAAGCCCTTCAGTGGTATACACAGTACGTTGGAGCCTCGCAAAGAGTCAACCTTTCCCGCGATTTTCCAGTGTCTCTAGTGATAAGTATTATACGCCTCCAAAATATTTGCGCGCCACGTTAACAATAACCAACATCACAACTTAATCCTTGACAAAACTGCTGTGATTGCATCCAGGATTGTGGCGACTTGCGTGTAAGCATAACTTCTGGAAAATAAAAACACTCCGTAAATTCACCTCGGCATTCCGTTATTACTACAACGTGTTCAAATTTCAATTTATACTTCATAATAACACTATTTTCAATGAAAATACTAAAAAAACACACACACGCACACACAAATATACATATATATTATAGCTTTTTGACGTTATACAAATATCTTCGGTATTAGATGCCAATTTCTATAGGTCTTCCTTGATGACTATTGGAAAGGCGAAACTATACTCATAATTCAGAAATAATACACGACTAATTGTATCACCAATATTGTTAAGATATTAAGGATTTTTACGTGTACATAAAGGTAGTATATTTTACTGGAGCGCGACTTCTCTAAACAATGCACAAAACGAGTAATTCCAATTCGGTTTGTGATGGCTTATATTAATTGCTGGCTTCCTCAAGGCAGCAGATGATCTTCCTCGATCGCCCGCGGAATTCTGGACCATAAATATTCCGAAGATGACCTCGACGACGATGACGTCACTTCGGTTGCTCTTTCTCCTCGGGGGTGCTGCCACTTTCGCTAAAATCACGCACTGCTTGTGTCGCACGCTGGATATGAATGGTGACTATTTATCCCAGCTAAACCAACGGTATACAGTACTACTTTATAAAATATCCATCTTCAAATTCGCCAGAATCCTTTGAAACCTAACTTCTTCGAGCATTTAAATTCCGGCGCAAATGTTCTACCTGCGCAGGGCCACTTTATGAGAATGTGAGGCCATACTTCCCTGACATGTTGACTGCGTTGTCATAGCTCCTGCCTCGGCAATAGTGACGTTGTCTATGCACTTTACACTTCAAAATATATTTCACAACAATCATAACAGTTTACAAGAACATTAGTAAAGCCCATTCAATTTAAATTATAAATAATGTATATTTTATTCCAAAATGTGAGTCCCTCAGAACGTGAGGCCAGGGGCAAATGCATTTTTCTTGACGCAGCGTTGTAATCTCCTCGCAAGCGTCATACTATACCTTAGCTACTATAACCAGCAGTACTTTGTTAGCCATGAGAGTACCTGAGTGCCTCAACAGGATTACAGACATTCCACAGACACGTCATGTCTTTACGACCGGTGTCTTGTTGAAATCTGCACTAAGGTGCTGATCCATACGGACGCGGGATGTCATTGACGTACCGCAGTACTGTCATGGTAACACGAATCACTACGAGAGTAACCTGATGTCATCTCACACCATGAGGTCACGAGTAATGCCGATGTGTATCTTCACAAACAACCATACAAAATGTTCAACATCCACTCTCCGCGGTGTCACCAACAGTTATCTGCAGTAATGGACTGAAAGAAAATTTTTGTGGTGCTGCCCCCTTCCAAATTTTTTGTGGAAAACATAGAACTTCTTTGTTTGGTGGCAACTTTTTTTGGGACAAGAAAATATTTTGTCGTGAACAGGAAACATTTGGCAGGGTAAATAATAACAAAATACTTTTTAGCAGCCACATAATTTTTCCCCGTATGTAGAGCCACGATGCGACACTATTTAATTAATCCATGGCTTCCGGTTAAAAAGAAAGTAGTGTCGTCATAATGGATCTATGTACTTTTAATCAAAATTCACGGTTCAGTTTCATTTTTTAAAATTTAACTTCGTTTTAGCATAAAACATGTTCCGATAAATTCCTGACGTCGTAAGCAATATTGTATATTAGTTCTGTTACATTAAAAATCGTCCAAAATAATAAATATATTTTTTACTCCGGACTTTCCTACAGGGTAGATAATACATCATTTCCATTAATTACATATTAACTTAAAATAAACCATGTTGTGCTTCAATATAGCTAGAATTATAATAACTAAAATACATTTTACTCCTAAGGATTATTACATTTGAATTGACAGCTGTACTTCGAGCGCCGTCTACCTGTAACCGTTGAGCACATTCGATGCTCAGAATCGAAGGAGCGCTAAGGGCTTCACTGACGCGCTCGTCCATTTCCTTATTGCTCGTGCGCGCAAGGTGCTGAACTGGCTTGCAGTGTTCCTTGTGTCGCTGAAACTACGGCACTTTGGGCGGCCACCCTACAATTTTATTGGAGAAAAGTCTGAAGCAAAGCTAAATGCATCCAGTCTGTAACAGTTAGAGATATGTAAGTCTGTACATCTATGTTGGACGGTTTCGAAAAAGTGTTACTAATGTGCGTGGTGCCTCAACGACACTCCGCATTCATCTGAAGAGAGTGTTTTTATCGTGCATTGGTACAGTAGATGCACCTGGAATAGTCTCGTAAAAAGTCCCAATACGTCACTATGTAGTTAAAGCTCGTGGTAGGCAGCGCGCTTAAATATCGCTGCCAGACCACTTCGCCTGCAGATAAACCCTACCATCCTACTTCATGGTGCTAATTTAAACCCTCCTAAAGTGGCACAAAAGCTCGAGCATGGATGTGGTGTTGGCCCTTCACCTCATCCACCCTCGTTGGCTCTTAAGACTTCGATGTTAAAGGGCCGTGGAACACACTCATTTCACCTCACCAATGCCTCTAAATGCTGTACAGAGTTCACTGACCGCACATGTAATCCTAAGTTACTGATGAGTGTTTCTCAACGCATTCTCCGAGCATAGGTGCTCTACGATAACTACAGCATTTTATAAATGCACATTCTGATAAACGACAAAGAAAACTGCACCTTCAGTACATTGCAGTTATTTAAAACAAATATAATTATAATAACTATAAAGTACAAAATGCGATACTTTTAGTACCATTTTTGTAATAGTTACATTTAAAAGGTTAAACTTAACCGTGTGGCACCTATATCAGATTTGTTCTAATAAACATAACGTTTTATCTTTGCTAAACAAATATCTCGATCTGCTGTCTTCACTATCATAGGAACTGCCCTGACAATGACGGTTAAGACTTTTAAGCTTGGAAGTTTCCGTCATCCACGCAGTATTTTAGCTTAACCAACATATACGAAACACATGAAAAATATGTATAATCAAACAAAAATAAAATAACCATATTTTCTGAAAATGGAAGAAGACTTGGTCGGTAACGTCGGACGTCTGCTGGCTGAATCAGCTGTCTTTGCATAGGGATCGCAAGTCTGTCACATGGCTCAACAATGCATTAGCATGCTTATTAAATTAGTTAGGGCGACGAAGTTTGCTCGAAACGAATTTTACCCCTGTTTGATTCAGTGTCTTACGTGCACATCTGCAGCCAGGCTTTATGGATATTGGCAACGTGTCTTTGTGAAGTGACATCTATCATTATTAAAGATCGTGAAATTTCGCGAATTCAATAACCTGCATGTTAGAATCAAATATCCTCTGCAAACGTAAGCCCTGTCTATTCGTTCATAGTCTGCTGTTCCACTGAGTAGCAGCTAGTAGACAAATGTTTGAGTATGGCTTGATTATGCATAGGATATTTGATTCTAACATGCAGGTGGTCATTGAATTCGCGAAATTTCACTTTATCTAATCATTAAGGGGCCCGCCTCGTGGCACATGTGTTTGTGTGAGTGCGGTATGGTGCTAAGGGCGACGTCGTATGGGCCATACAACGGTGCATCGCATCTGCGCTTAAGGCGTGCAGTCTTCGCGAAAAAACAAATTTCCTATTGTACTTTAAGTGGTGATCCTATTGTTTTATTTACGAAATCACTTTACTAAAGTCCAATGCACTACCCTTAAGTGGTTTCACATGTATTCGGCTAGTATATTTTCCTCTATAGCAGTCTGAAAACCACGTTTTAGCCCATTTTGACGTGCCCTAAAAGGGGATTTCTAATACGTGTGTTGTCTTGAAAGTACTTAAGGGCAGTCGTCTGAAGTGTGTGTTCTTTTCGTAGAGAAACGGCGTGAACACGTGTATTAGTTTCAGTGTAAAAGTTTTTCTTCAAACACGCGGCAGTGTGATTTTATGGCAACGAGGCGGGGCCCCTTAAACTATGCCAACCTCAGTAAGGATACTGCAACACCACACATATCGTGGGTATACTGCAAAAAGTGACCAAGTCAAAAAATGGACAAAATGAGTTAACATGACCATCTTGCTAAGAAAGGGTAGACATATACAGCAAAAAATGGCCAAGTCAATACCTCGATCAGTAAAGTCGAAACAAAGGTATGGTATTCTGACCAAGTCTTATAACCTAAAGTGTTGTTTAAGAAAAATTGACTGAGTCAACCTAGTCACTTTAACATGATATTAAAATGACAAGTCATTCTGACCAAATCACTTGGTCACTTTGTAATGTAAAACACTTCAGTTGCAAAAGGTGGCTAACATGACTTAGTCATTTTCCACAGATAGCCATTTCAGTTGTGGTTGGCATCCGTGACTTGTGATCAGCAGTTGTTATAAGCTTGTGGAAGAGTTCATTTGGATGTTTTGTTTAAGTGTTGACAAAGTGAAATGTAATTTGCATTACAGACCATGAGTCGTGCATTACGAATTGTTAAACTTGCGTTAAAGGAAACAGGCAATGAAGACACTACTAAAAGTAAGTACAAACAAAAGTATTCTCTTAGAAGCCAAATGTAGGTTATGTTTGGTACCAATGTAGTATTGAAGTGTAAATGCAACAATTGATAATTTGTTACAGAGAGAAAATGTATAAGTTATCAAAAGATATTGCTGAATCATGTTGTATTAATACATGCTAGGTGCCTGTTTTTGGTTACGTTAATGAATCGGTAATAATTTATAAATACCGCAAATGTTATAGTTACAGATTCTGGACCACTTGAAGTGAATCTTGAGAAAGATTTAACAGAGCCATTTCATAGCAATGATAAAGATGAGTTAAATGTTTGCCAACATTTGATGTCTGCTAGTCCTAGCGGTTGTTACCAACATTCTCATGAAGATAGGCCTACTACTGAAGGTATGTACTACTTATAAAATTATCTAGGTGCATATTTTAGGTTGTATTTGTGATTCGGTATCTAATTTGAAATGCCTCGACTGAAATTGTTGCAGATTCCAGACCACTTGAAATGCATCTTGAGAAAGACATTACAGAATCAGCTCGTACAAAACGTGATTGTGGTATTGCGTGGCAAGATTTAATGTTGTCTGATGGTAGTAGTGATGTCTACGAACCTTCTGGTAGCGACAAATCAACATCATCTGAAGAAATGATAAACAATAAGAAGAGAAAACATTCAAGATGGAAGAAAACCAATACAGGTAATTGGAAAAGAAACAAAATTACAAAAAAGAGGAAATCATGCAAACCTTATGAAACGAAGAATAGCTTACAAGCTGCAAAATCACCAAAGGCCATTGACTGTCGTTCTTGTAGATGGAAATGCACGTCCAAGTTTGATGATAACTGCAGAAGAAACATTTGTTTAGAATTTTGGAAACTTGATTACTGCCGTCAGAAGGACTTCATAATTCAACATGTCGTAAATGAGCCTCCTAAAACTAGGAGAATACGCACAGGCACTAGAAACAACAAACAGAACAGCAGAGTATATTTTCTTAGAACTGAAGAAGAGAGACTGCGTGTTTGTAAATCATTTTTTTTAAGACCCTGTGCATTAGTCATGGCCCCGTAGATAAGGCATTGGCAGGAATAAATTATGTTGGGGTGTTTGGTGAAAATGACAAGCGAGGTAAAAAGGAACCTGCAAATAAAACAGACCCAAGTGTATTAGAAAGGGTTAAATCGCACATTGAAAGTTTTCCTACAGTCGAGTCCCACTACTGCCGTAAAAGTACTAAGAGGCAATATCTGGACCCACAACTTTCAATTCGCAAAATGTATGAACTCTATGTAAAACAGGCTGAAGAAAGAGAGAGAACAACAATGACAAAAGAGCCAATTGTGTCAGAAATTACTTACAGACGGTATTTTTGTGAGCATTACAATCTCTCGTTCTTTCACCCCAAAAAGGACCAGTGTATAACTTGCAAGAATTATGAAAACCCAGCTCTCAAAAATGAAATGAAGACCGAGTACGATGTACACATTAAAAGAAGGGATGAAGCTAACAAAGCTAAGTCTGAAGATAAATTGCGTGTAGCCAACGAAAAGAGTTTCGTAAGTGTTACATTCTACTTACAAAGTGTTCTACAAGTACCATCATCCAAGGCTTCTCAAATGTATTACAGTAGAAAACTATGCGTCTACAATCTAACTATTTATGAGTCTGCTGAGCCACACAATGGTTACTGCTTTGTGTGGTCTGAGGTGAATGGTCAGAGAGGAAGCTGTGAGATTGGGACTGCTCTTTTACAGTGGATATTACAACTTCCTGAGAGTGTAACTGAGATTTCTTTGTTTTCTGACACCTGCAGTGGTTAAAACCGCAATCAATTTATTGCAGCTCTTTTTCTTTATGTTGCTCAAAGGACATACCTCAGAATCATAGAGCATAAATTTCTGGAAAGAGGCCATACATACATGGAGGTGGACTCGATGCATAGTTCAATAGAGAGAGCACGTCAAAATGTTTCAATTTATACAGTACATGACTGGATTGATGTATTCCTTATGTCACGCTCAAGGAGAGGAAAAAACAAAACTAGTGGCAGCTATATTGTGAAAGAATTTCATTTTTCAGACATGTTTTGACTTGAAGACCTTGGCAGCAGGTGTTGTGAAGAATAGGTCAATCAACACAGAAGGCAATCGCGTAAACTGGTTGCAAATAAAAGCTCTGCGTTATGAAAAAGATAAGCCAGGTAGTATTTTATACAAGTACAATCATGAAGACCCTGAATTTCAAACTATTCGAACTACTGGTCGAGGTCGTCCTCCAAGCATTCCAGCAAAATTGTCCATGTTGTACAAGACCCAGTTACCTATTTCTGCTACTAAAAAGAAAGATCTGCTTCGG
This sequence comes from Medauroidea extradentata, assembly GCA_003012365.1. Classification (NCBI taxonomy): domain Eukaryota; kingdom Metazoa; phylum Arthropoda; class Insecta; order Phasmatodea; family Phasmatidae; genus Medauroidea; species Medauroidea extradentata. Next base: position 23,494 of record PNEQ01115734.1, read on the forward strand.
TTATGTACGACTAACGTTATTCCAGTTGAATTTCATGGATGGTACGCGTCCTTGCCAGTTGATATCGGCAAGAAAGACTGTGCTCCTGAACCATCATGTATTTCTGATGACTCCGACGAATGAATGTTTCGTTAAAGAGTGTTCTTTCTCTTATCTTCTGTTTGACTTTTAGTAATAAATGTCCAAGTCTAAGTTTAGAGAATTATTTGGAAAGTATGTTAGTTTAAATTTCCTTTGCTTGTATTATAGAGCCAAGTATTTGTGTTCAGCTTTTAATTGCATTCACTTACCGGTATTTTTTCTTTGAGCACGTTTTTTATAATGTTAAACTTCATAGCACCTAAGTGCTTCATGAATGTATTTGTGTTTTACATATTTATAAGTATTAAATGAGTGTCATCAAACACCCAAGTTTCATTGTTCAGTAAGCACTGATGGAGAAATAAAGTGACCAAGTCACATAACGTGAATAACATAAGTGACCAAGTGATTTTCCTGTGCTCTCATCGTCACATCAATCATCGTACAGTAATGTTTCTATATCTGGCCTTTAGAATGTAGGATAAACATATCGACAAATGACCAGTTACACCGAAATTTGTTGAATGTGATTTTTCATACCGTTTGGGAGTTTCAACAGCATTTCCTGAATAATGGTATTATATGACTTGGTCACTTTTTGCAGTATACCCACGGTATGTGATTTGCATGTAGAACCCCAAGACACGTGACAGTTAAAACATCCAATCACTGACCATGAAGCAGAACTGCAGATGTGCACGTAAGACACGAAACAAGATGGGCAAAATTCTTTTTGCGAAAACGTTGTGACGCAAGTTGTACCGAAATATATGCAGCCGTGTTCTTCATTTAACGTAGCAAAGCAAGCAAATGTCTGTTGTAAAGCTCCACAATTTCGTTAGATATAGTGATTTTCAAATAAAAATAACATCACCCATGCATGATGTTATTCAAATCTATCCTTACTCATCTGAAAATTATATAGTATTAGAGATGATGGTATATGTTTGCGCCAACATACCCTTCAAAACACTGTAGTTCTTGAAACATATACGATTCGGTGCTGTACTGCAGACCAATAACAGGCGGGATTCTTATTGACTCAGTCAAATTGGGTAACAGCTCCAAGTACAAGCTAAAGTCAGCAATGTTCTTGTAAGCTGAACGTGCGTTGAAACCCAGCAAACAGTCAAGATTTCCTGCGATAAACCATCTATATATTACGTATGTTTACTTAAAGAAATACGAAACAGAAGTGCTCTCTCCTATTAACAGAGTCGCTATACTGCATCGTTATTTAGTATCCATTATAATCAATACAATAGGCCTACGAAGTTGCAAAACTTCTGCACTTACCATACGTCAACAAACAGTAATTTATCTACTGTCAGTATGTATAGAAACTGTAAGCCCGTGTTTGTATATACGTTTTCCGGCGCTGTTCGTGCTAAACCAGTTGTTTCTAAGCCATGGCTGCAGTACAACTGCTCTTGGCCGAGTCGTCTATTCTCGCATAAAGTGACATCGTGAGTTTTTTCAAGTACAGCATTACAGACTGTGGATGAAAAAAAAATTACACTATCCCCACGTAGTGACCTTGGCATCGGCGACCCCACATGGCGACGCTGAGAGGTTCATATCCAACACGACATCCCAGCCTGCATAGGTAAGTTCAACCTTTTATAAACGCACATTTTGACAAATGGAACAGAAAATTGTACCTACAGTTCCTTGAAACTACCCTATGTAGTTTTATCTTAAATAATTGTACAGTACTAAATGTAACAGTTCCAGTGCCATGTTTGCAACAGTTGCGTTCCTAAAAGGTAGAATTTACCGTGCGGCACCAGCGGTACACAACTCTTTCCAGTGAAATACCATATGTAAACAGCACAATCGAGGCAAACGTTTAGGTTTTCCATCAGACTGTTATATACAGCATAAGCTTAGTGGCCTGCTTTCCTGTTGAACTGCGCTTTAGCGGGTTACAAATATTCGTTTGATTGAAAAATACTATATGCGTTCACAGTGTCTACGAAAAGAAAACATATTTCAGAGAATAATTATTAAGTACCTTCAAAACATCACGCGCACTGGAAATACTAAGCCCTCCGAAACTAAGTTTAGAAACTTAAGAAACTAACTAGTTTTTCGCACAGCAATATTACAGAGTTTGGCGTTTAGAATAATACGAAACTAATTACAGGGTCCACAACGAATTTCGGAACAAACTTCCCAGTAATACAATTACGGGGTCACAGCTTACAGCTCAATTGTTCCAACGGTACGACGGAAACAATGAGAGCCCGTTTAGGGCCTTGCCAATAAGAGCGATGTGGCACCAGGCGCGTGCGTCAAAGTTGCTCTTATTGCCTCCAACACGTAAACATCGGCATGTAAGCGGGCTTCTTGTTCGGCATTCAGTTGTCATTTTAGATTATTAGCACCAAGTTCGCTTTTTTGATATTCTAAGGGGGAAAATATGTGAAATTTGCGACTATTGAATGAATTCAATTTACCTGGTGCTGTAGTTAGAGGGGGAAAACTTGACTGTTTGCTGGGTTTCAACGCACGTTCAGCTTACCAGAAGATTACTGGCTTTCACTTGTACGTGAAGCAGTTGCCCTGTTTGACTGAGCCAATAATAATACCGCAATTTTAATATGTGATGCTTGTAATTAGACTGCAAACACCTACCTTGTGTCTGAAGTATATATGCGAATCATATATGTTACCACAGTGTTGGCACGAAAAATGTTCGCGGTATACCGTCATTGTAAATTTTTTTTTGTGCCAACATACCCTTGAAAACACTGTCGTTTCTTGCAATAGGCCCATATATAGGACTGAGAATATTTCGCGAGTTCAACGACCAACATGCTAGAATCCATTATCCTCTATATACCGAAGCTCTACCATTTGTCCATTACCTGCTACTCATTCATACAGCAGACA
>PNEQ01115735.1:0-27185 GCA_003012365.1 Medauroidea extradentata
GTTCTTTGTCTCGGGGGCATAAAAGTCGTTCTTTGTCTCGGGGGCATAAAAGTCGTTCTTTGTCTCGGGGGCATAAAAGTCGTTCTTTGTCTCGGGGGCATAAAAGTCGTTCTTTGTCTCGGGGGCATAAAAGTCGTTCTTTGTCTCGGGGGCATAAAAGTCGTTCTTTGTCTCGGAAGCAAAAAGTTGTTCTTTATCTTGGGAGAAAAAAAGTCTAGTATCTCACGCAGATACGTACCCCCTGTTGTAAATACAAAAAATAAATAAGTGTAACTTTCGCAAATAAGTACCATACATTAACACTCACAAAAACACATTTTATGGTGATTATTTTCAGGTACAGTATGATGTTTGAGCCCAAATTTTTTCAAAACTAAGACTTTCCCAAATGTTCAATAACCCCCTGTTTTTATAACCCATTTACTGTAAAAAAAAAACTTGTTTTCCATTTAAGGTAATACATGTGTAGGAAGAAAGGAAAAAGAAAGAAACCAAGAAGGAACTTAAATAGTTTTGGTGTAACATGCACGACCATGTGTTTCCTACTCGTATTCCATTTACAAAATGTCTGCCAGGGCAGTCAGGCAGGTGAAGCACCTCTCATGCTCAAGACTGAAGGAACAGGAGTCAAAGCGATTAAAGAGATAAGATCTCCAGATTCCAGACCCCCAGCAGACTTGTGGTTCCAGTAACCAGATGCACTGAAGGAGTCCTTCCCATAGAGAGGAAAGAAAACCCGGTGGGACAGTGTTAACTGCAAGTTACAGTTAATCAAATGAAGCCAATAATCACCGTTTACAATTAATTTGTATTTGCATTGACACACCAATAATTTTAAGTTTTCCATTACTTTTACAAGAAATTTTTCCCTTTGCTGAAAAAATCATAATCTGCTAAAAGGAAATACTATTTAAATATATGGTGCAACACATTTAGTGGAAAAATTTGATCACAATGCTAAAATTGAAGGCACGACCTATGCTAGGATAATCCTTATTCAGGTAAATACAGAATCAATATAATTAACATCTTCAGTAGTTAGCCGTGTTTTTATAGTCTACACAGTATAAATATGCCTCATTTTGGCCACCAAAAATTAATTTTAAAATTCATTCATATTTCCAGCTATTCAAGGTCCCAAATTTAATTTTTAACTAATCATTTAAACAAGTCAACTGTAGGCCTACACATATTTAAATAATATTATAGGTTACATCTAACCATTTAAAACTTGCACATGTTACAACATTTAATGGTTTGTACAGGCCAATACAGCACCCAAAAAAGGATACAAATTTAGGCCTATAAACGAAACTGTCACTAAAACAATACATTACAGTCTATCCCATTTAAGAATTCTGTGTTTTGACAGCCAATGCCACCAATATTTTTAACATGCCAGACACGTGGCAACCACTTAAAGCAACAGGACGTGACCTTATGACCTGATGAAGTAGTAGTGGCAGCCCTGATTAACCAATTGGTTAACTTCCATCGTCGACATTGAAAGTAGTGTGCATTAAACGTGAAAAATATGTACGCATTTTGGAGGAAATATAATATAATAACAAGACTTTGTATCCAGGATTAGTCAGTTAACTATGTTATTCTATTCAAATCACGTAATTTTATAACTACAGTAATTTACAAACAACCGTACCGTTACCAGTCGACCTGTAACCAAAACAAAGCACAGACAATTGCGAGTGTGAAAAGTTACTGCGTTTACTTTATTATTCTGTGAGTATATTTAATATACTGTAATGTAGGGATTATATAACCCAGCCTGTAATCGCCAATGGGATACTATGACGTCCGGCAACCAAAACAAAGAGCAGCCTATTACACTGCGAGTGTTTCAGCTTCTCTTGCGTTCGTGTAAATTTGATATTCTTGTAAGGTGTTATTTTAATATTTTGTGCATGTATGTTATCGTAATACGTATGTTGCAAATGCAGGGATTACAACTTGTTGATTTCCTGAAAAAGTATAATTGTCTGCTTAAAGACACACTTATTTAATAAGGTTACTGTCAAACTAACATTATGATGTAATGTGTGTAAAGTTAGCCCCATTAAATATTCTTTTAGCTCAAAATATTTTGTCAATGACTTTCGGCAACTGAAATTCTTAGCGAAACTGGAATGAAAAAGGCAGAATTTCAATTTTAGATTCAGTATAATGACCGTTTACACAACCACCCTATTAAGAAGCCATGGTGATAAAAAATGTAAGTTTTTGAGGTAAGCAGCCTGAAAATTTTTTTACAGTTTTTACTAACACTTGTTCATACAAACCTTTCATGTTTGTATTAAAGATGTTTTACTGCATTAGACTTCCTATTTCAACAAAAAAAAAAAAAAAAAAAAAAAGCTTGAACTCAGTGTGACAAGAAATATTTAGCTAGCATCAGTTTCATTTCCACTTGATTTTGCCATAACATATGAATATTTTTCTTTGAAATAATTTGAGTAGCAGACATGCTCTGAATAAAATAATTACCTATATTTCTTTAAGACACAAAGAAGCACTAACATTGCACGTACTGTTGGTTTTTCACTTGCTAAGTCCATTTTTGTTAAACGTTTTTGCAAGGAAAGGCCCCTAATATTGCACTGAAGTATAGTTATATTATTTTTAATTGCAAAAGTAACGCATGAAAGTTACAAAATAAAAGTATAGTCAAGCAACATAACAAAACTTAAACAGTTTAGTGGGTTGATACAGATGGTTACAAAAGCAGACAAAAAAAGAAATAGGACTTTAAATTTTAAAAAGTAGCGTAATGGCAACGTGCTGTAAAAAAAAAAAAAAAAAAAAAACCAATAGGTAGAAGTCACTAGTTGTATGTCCTGTACAGTATAAGTTTGCATGATTTTGATATTTTTCTTCTGGGAAACATGGCTGACAGTTCCTTAGTATTGACCTTTAAGTGTGTCCTTAAGCAGACAATTATACTTTTCCAGGAAATCAACTAGGTGTGAAGGGTGAACATAATGGAGCTGGTGGAGATCTTTTTCAGAAGAGAAAGCAGGGTGGCCACTTGCCTGTAATTAATTTATTAATGCTGGAAATATGCGTGAATTATGTTCGCCAGGAAAAATTCCTTGAATTCTGTATGAATTCCTGCTAGTTACATGGAAAAAAAATGGACCAGAATTGTAGCTTTATTTTGGTCTTGTGGTGAACTGTTTATAATTAAGAGTTTTTCGTACGGGAACTAATTTTTTGCGAACTGAAATTAATTAAAATATATTGTGTTAAAAGTACTAAAGAATTGCGCAATGTTTTGACGAGTTCCATATTGAGTCTTTGATTCAAGATCTATTTCTATATGAATAGATAAAATCTTTTCGGACTCTATAGCGAGTTTTGAAATAGTACAATAGAGCAATAGGTGATAAAATGGCTGTTGTGTTTATTTATTGTAGTATTGCATGCTCCCGTTTATTATTCTTCATGCTGTGATAAAATTACTATTGTGTCTTTTAATACGGTAAAATTAATTAAGAACTGTCTTTTGATACGGTAAAATTAATTAGGAACTAAGAATTTTTCGTTTGTAATGACAATGTGATGTGTAATTTGCCAAAAATGTTGTCTTGTGGAAATGACACAAGCATTGTTATTTCTTCGCGCACAGCAAAAAATATAAGTAACAAATTACCTAATTCAGCATAAATATTATCGGTGGCAAGAAGTAGTAAAAACAAAAAGGGTGAAGTTGTTTATTAACTTCAATAGGAAATATATAGATGCAAAACATGATGAACACCTTCAAGGTGCTTAGGTTATTCAAAGTTATTCTCTGTCCCACATAATTGTGCCTTCAGAATATTAATACCGATGCTATTTCATAGAATAGAAACCCCAAAAAAAATTTATCTCACAGTTTTAAATTGTTGGGTATCTTTTAAAACTTGGGAGCGTCAACGTAACCTAATTATAGGTGATTCGGGATAAAGTGAGCACTCAAAAAAGCCCTGATTAATTTCTATTTTTTGCCAGTTTATATCTTTCCGCGGTATGTAAACGTAAACATTGCCACGTGCTTTAATTTACATAGGCTTGTACAATGTTTACATCTACATTACACTGGGCTGAAAATGTTAACAATATCTACTCATTAAATACACGGGTATTGAATAAAATGTATAACCAATAGTAATCTTAGTTATAAATACCTGCGAGTTAACGTCTTTTAATACTGGTTTCCGTGCATCGACTCTAATTTATACGACCCGCACTATTGCAGTTACGTATCTCGTAAATATGTACACATGAAAATCGAATTTATAACTCAAAACCGCCACAAAAAAACACGTCATAATGACACACGCAATTTAAGAATTCAAACATGTTCAGTTACACTGCCATGAACAACGACGCATTCAACAAAAAAAAAAAAACGTATTTTCTTAGTGTATGAAACAAAAAAAATTGCTGTTTCTAAATCAAGATACTCATGTTGGCGATCGTAACACGTAACAACTTACATATTACCAATGAGGAAACAGTCACTTCAAATACTTTTGAATGTGTTTTATCAGAAACCCACATTTATTGCACATTGACAAACACAACAACGCTCTCATCTTGTACCGTCCGGTACCGTCATTGAACGCTTCCAAGCTAAGTGGCGAAAACCTAACTCTGATGCCACCTGTCGGTGAAATAATTAACTACGTCAGCGCGCGTAGCGCTAGACGCCTTTCGCTAGCGACTGTTGAATTTGAACGGCCCGGATTACATCACTTTCTACTGGCGCCGTTTCAGTAAACTTATACAGGCAGTAAGTATGTCAATATTATCATAAATAAATATTTTATAGTATATTAAATACGAAGAGGTCGATTTCATTTGATATTCTTTCAGTAATGTTGTATTTAAATATAAATTGTACGGAACTACGTGCGATAATTCGCTGCCAACTGTATAAGCAGTAATGTAACTGTTGTCAATGTTGAATTATATGCAGCAACGGCTAGTGATTTTTTTCAAAGGTTAAATCTTTAGTGTTCACTTTATTCCGAATTACCTATAATTAGTTTTTTTTCCTTCTCTGTAAAATATCTTTATTTTACAGCTATAATAACTAACTACAGTCCACACAGTATCAGAATGTCATTATTTGACAGATCATAAAAAAGTAAGGCAATGTAAACAAAAACATCATGTATCCTTCCACCACCATGTGCTTTCCAGCTGACAACCAAAACATATCAACAGTTAAGGTATATTATGATTGCAATAACATCCAATGTGTGTTGTGATTTTCTTTACATTATTTGTTTAGATCTCAGACAAATAATTTATTTTCAATACTAGCTGAACATTAATCTTACTAGGGTTAGGTGGGCAATGTTAATGGAATTATTTCATATTACAGTAATGGGTAGCCTACTCTACAGATATTATTAATAATTTAAAATTTAAAATTTTTTTTGTATATTTTCCTAGATACGATCGAAATTGTAACATTTAATGGTATCATCAAAAATAATCATGTATGGGCAACATATGTTTTGTACTTGAAATCTAAAAAGATTAAATAACAGTATGTAACGTTGGTGATTCCCATGCTCAGACGAAGACGATACGAGTTCACAGATTAGAGCTTTTCTTCACTTTTATTACTTTCATCAATATACAATATACACAGAATTCTGTATGCAGAAGAAAACAAGTCACTATAGCACCGACCTACATCTTACAACAGTAAATAATATTCAATTTACTCCTGCGCAACCAATACTCTACAACTGGAAAACTGGGCACCGAACCTACAACCATTCTCGTCGCCGCACATATTTTTTCTCCCTCTCGCTTCCCTTCTTTATGGCGTGACTTCGCTTCGGCCAATCAGTTATTTCCAGCTATATGGGTTCTTATAATGAACCTCGACGGTCATTGGCTGCTATCCTCACCTGACAAACCACCCCATAAGGCCAATTGATTGACTAATAAATTTTAAAAAATGGAAAAATTGAACTATGCATTAAAAAAATAAAATAATATAAATTATTTGCACTTGTTACTATTATTCCACACACCTTCACTTCTCTGACGTGACAATGGAAAACTACACAATACCTATATTATTATAATCCTATGCAGTAAATACCATACAGTAATTTACAGTATTGTTAAGTAACGAATTACAAGTAATTGGAATACTTGTAACAATTACTTTTCCATTAATTTCTACTTGCAGCACATTAAATTTTAAGAAATGTAATTGTAACATTAAGGTAAACGTTACATTATATTTATTTGCAGTTACTTTTATCCTCCCGATGTATTTTGAATAAAATAAAGAACAAGAATAACAGACTTGCATGTATTACCTAAGTTAATTTTATACTTGTAGTATGTACGAAAGACAGAAGCACAAGTACTCACGTTTTAATACTTGACAGATACACACACACAGAACGACACAATCGCGGAAGCGCGTATCGCAACATTTTGCTGCTTAGAGCAGCTTCCTCAGGCGAAGAGACATGACTGACTGCGGCGTGGCTGCCGATGCACTGAAGTTGATGCACCTAGCAGCCAACGGTTGAACTGATATGAGGCGGGGAATTCTAACGGGTACTGTGAAACGGTTGTGTTCCTGACCATTATTCGAATTTTAATTTCTCTTTATTTCATATCATATTATAAACATTATGTTCTTGGGCAACCAGTTTGTCAATGTGTAAAGGGGCTGCAGTGTACATGTTGAAAGTAACAGTATTCATACACCGAGAACCTGACAACTATATTTTCATATATTTCTAAAAATCCTTTATAGCTTGTGCTGTCCGTTATAATTAATTTTCTTATTTAAAATTTGTCCGTGGAATGGTTTTTCAGCCAAAAAATTTTTCTGTATAACTTTTTTCTTGCTTTGGATATACATAAGTGAAAGACATTGGAGTGTGGCGGAGGGATCTGTAAATGATCATTGGCAAGGGGATGCGTGGGCCTAGCTGTGGTCTACTTGCGTTGAGGCTGTACAAGTGGTAGGTTGTGTAGGCGGGGCGCTCCCGCGCGGTGGGAAGATTAGGTTTGCCGACCACGTGGCATGTAAAAATGTGTAAATAAGTTTTTGTGGGCACATTATTTTCCGAAGAAAGAAAAGTAAGTTTGTTTTCCTTTTCGTGGTTGCGGGAGCCATTTGCTTGTTAGGCTTTTCGGGAGACTTCAGTTTTTGAGGCCTAAGTATCGGGAATAAGTGACTACAGCATGAACCTCGTGAATTTTCGCCAGTGATCTTGGAGTGCAAGAAGTGTAATGTACAATACGCGTATGTAACTTTCTTTTTTGTCTGAACAGAATAATCACAATTTGCAACAAACGAATAGTGTCTGTGCCTTTATTCATTTGTGTAAAGACCCTGCTAGGAAGTAGGGCTAACTTAAATGTAAACTTCACATTTGTTTTTCTTGCGTTAAAAACTATATCTCTGAAGCAGAATATAGTGCGAGTGGGAACTTAAATGAAACCAGAATAAGTGACCCGTCATAACTATGGCACCCGAACAATGGACGGTAAGGAATGCAGTACTCACTACTCAGTATTGAACTTAGGCAAGCGAGTTTCTGAGAAGAGCGGAAACGTGTTTTGAGAAGTAGTAGCGCGCGTTTCTATCTACTTCTACTCTGAGGAGAAAATGTCGGCGCGAAGGACAACGCAATGACAGATGGACCACATGGTGATGCAAGCAGGAGGTAACGAATAATAAATTGGAACAAGGTCATATCCAACAAAACTCAATTTCCCTAAAAGGGTTTTATTGTGTGTGCTTTTTTATCTTTCATATTATTATCTGTTTTAAGCTGCACAGTGAATTATTTTTAAGTGTTTGTGATTTGTTTTGCTGAGTTGTTTGTACGAGTAATCAGGTCTAAATAAATGAACATGAACTAGAGTAAGTTGCTAAGTCACTCCCGTGCTAAAACAATCACGTTACATCTTGTTAAATAAATGTGTATTATTTACATAGTACTTAAATTGGAAGTAGAAACGGAAATGTGAAGGCTGGTGTAAAAAACAAAATGTAACCAAAGCGTGTTAAATGTTAGTGCTAGTGGCATAAGGCAAGAAGTTTTTTTCTTGTTGAGTGAATTTTTTTTTATCAGAGCATGGTGCCGGTAGACACGCGATCCACTGTCGCTGTGCAACACAGTGAAAGAACTGATAGTGAAAGTATGTTTGAGGACCTAACCTTGGTCAGAGTAAATTTGCTGAACAGCTAAAATGAAACTGCCAGTCATGGGGAGTCTGGTAACACAATGTCAGATTCACACAATATTGGGGGGAGGGGGGGGTTAGTGGAACACCACTGCCAGCTAGTGAAGTAAGCCAGGATCTTGCCACATTAATAAAAGTAATGTTTGAGGAGCAGAACGTCAAACTAGGGGAATTTAGGTCGGAAGTCAAAGGGGATTTTGAGAATCTTCTAGCGAGGCAGGATGCGTTCGAAAGTCGTTATGCTGAACGGCAGTCGAGGGTAGAGAACAGAGTAGGGACAGTAATACTAGGGCAGTCCACGGCCAGTGAAAGGGTAGAGAAGTTAGAGGAAAATATGAGAAACCAGGCTAGAGAAACTGGCAGAATAGGAGAACAGCTAACTACGCTAAGATTGGCAACTGCTAGCAGTCAGGGGGAAATTGCTCTCGTAAAACAAGACTTGGTCACAACCAGAGCATGCATTGGAAGTGAGAGTTAAGCTAGGGAGGAATCTCTTGCACCACTGCAAGACGAAATACAAACCACATGGGAGCCGCGAGTAAATAGTGCGGAAGAAGGGGTTAGTAAACTTAACCAGAGGTTAGAAACCTTAGAGGGGACACTGAGAACTGGGGGGTGAGGAGCTGGGAATGACTGCAGAAGTATGAAGTTTGCACAACCATATCATGAATGGGAGATTCCCAAATTTTCAGGGCAAGACCGTACTCACCCAAGAAAGTACCTACACAAGTTGAATGAGTTCTTTTCAATCTACGAATGTTCGGGAGAGGAAAAATTAATTGTGGCCAAGAGGTCCATTGTAGGGGCAGGGGAGAACTGGCTGTGCCTAAGTGAAAATAGAATTAGTCATTTCAGTGACTTTGAGAGTGAATTTGCTAGTGAATATTGGGACAAAAGAATACAGGGCATTGACAGAGCAAACCTATACCAAGGTAGGTGTGTGGCAGGACAGTTAGAGGCTCACTTGAGTAATGTAGTTGAGCATAGTAAGTATTATGACATACCATTTAGTGAGGACGAGATCATAACCCTAGTTTACTCACAAACTCCTGAAAAGATGTGTCCACTGTAGAACAATTACGCGAGGTGCTGAAGGAGTTAGACCGGACCAATGCCCTCAGGAAGCAGAGGGGAGGCAACTGGCACCAACAGAATCAAGGAGCGAAAATTGTAGTCAGGACAGGAAAAATGGCAGGTATCATAACCAGATTGGGTATTCTTAGGATAAGAACTTCAGCAATAATCAAAGCCATAATAGTAACTTCCTGGGAAACAGACCATGGAGAAGGGGAGGTTATAGCAATAGTAGAGGGCAAAGTAACTGGAGAACTGGAAAGAATGGTGGTGGAATGGCAGAAAGGGAGGAGTGCAAGGATGTATCTTTAGGACAGGGAGAGAGTAAACGTGGGGAAGACAGGGTACATGAAAGAGAGGGGTACAGTCGCAATGAGAACCATGCCAACTCGGGAAACGAGGGGTGTCGTCCAACCTAGGCAGCTAGGCTGTGGCGATCAAGAAGATTTAGGGCAGAAAGAGGGCAGGCGTTTCCATATGGCTGCAGCAATTTTTACAGATAACAGGCAATTTTTACTGTCGGAGGAAATGCAGACTCCTAGCATAGTATATCTACCGGAACTAACGTGCAGGGTAGGGAACCAGGATGTTGCTGTTCTGTTTGATTCAGGCTCTGAAGTCTCTGGTATTTCTGAACCGTTTTTATTGGGGTTAAACAAGCGAAGGTTCACCTATCCATTATTGCCAGTCCCACAACTGACAGTAATTGGGGCGACAAGGAGTACAAGCAAAAAGGTAAACAAACAGGTATTTCTAGACTTCCAATTGGGGAATGAAACACAAAGAGATAGTTGCCTAGTAATACCAATGCTGACTAAGGAAATAATAATACGTAGGTTTTGATTTTATGCACAGTGATAATGTCGTTGTAAACTTTGTCACTGGGACAATTTGCATAAAGGGGGAACTTTACGGTATGCTGAGTAGCAGCTACGGTCGTGATCGCGACCCAGGTGTGTTGAAAATACAATGTTTAGAAGATTGGGGGGAAGGGAAACTGGAAGAAGTATTAGGAGAAGCTGTAGGAAAGTACCAGACGAAAATTCAGAATATTTCTACTATTCAATGGGAGGAGGAGCTAATCGAGGTCTTAGGGTTATGCGAAGTGGGAAGTGAGGATGAAAGGAGGTAGCTAGGGGAATTGTTGAAGGAGTTCAAAGATGTGTTCTGGCTTAACCACAGAGTATGTCGCTAGGATTCCTATGGTGAACAACACTTCGTTCAAAGGCAGGAGCTATCCTATTCCTTGGTCGTGCAAAGAAGAGGTAGAAAAATAAATAAGGTAAATGGAGTACAGTGGAATCATCGAGAGAGGGAACAGCCCTTTTGTTAACCCTCTAGTTTGTGCCAGGAAAAAGGATGAGTGTGTTAGGTTGTGTGTTGACTCTAGCGCTTAAGAATAGGATAGTTCCCGACAGGCAGAGCCCAGTGGAATCGGATCCGTTACTTAACTCATTTCTTGGGTGCAAGTATATAAGTACCACTGATTTTGTAAAGGGGTATTGTCAAGTGCCACCCCATGTAGAAGACAGGAAGTACACTGCCTTCCTATACAAGGGTAGATCAAACCTATTCAGGGTATTGCTATATGGCTTACCTAATAGTGTAGGAGAATTTTGCTGGGCAATGGATGTTTCTCTTGTGTTAAAAACAATATCTCTGAAGCAGAATATACTGTGAGTGGGAACTTAAATGAAACCAGAATAAGTGACCAGTCACAGTACAATGGTTGTGGGAAAATGACTGACTGGGTATGTTATCTTATATTGAGACCTGGTGGGTGCCTGGATTTGGTGATATACTGATGAGCTAGTTCCCATCGTCTGAGTTCAGAGCTATTGCTTGTAGGTGGCAGAGCCCTCACCACCTTAGAGCTGTAGCTAGAGTCGAAGTCCTTGTTATGGTGGGTTGCATGGGCAGCAACTGGTTTTTCCTGTGAGTTGGTGTCATTACTTGCTATGGCTTGTCTGGTGTCTGCTCTGTGGCCATTCATTCTCTGGTTCAGAGTGTTCGTGGTGAGGCCAATCTATTCAGCATCACAGTGTGAACACTGTAGCTGGTAGATCAAGTTCTTGGGTAGCACAATTGTAACTGCCTTGGATGGGGGATATGTGGTTGGTTCGCCTGCTTTTGAATGATGTAGAGGGCTGGTGGATGTCACACGTGTCACAACGTGAGCTATTGCAGGGATGAGAACCTTTGAGATCGGTAATAGTGTTGGTAGCTTGACGCTTTCCAATCTCCCGCCTCATATCAGTTCAACCATTCACTGCTAGGTGCATCGGCAGCCACACCGCAGTCAGCCATGTCTCTTCACCAGAGTAAGCTGTTCTAAGCAGCAAAAACGTCGCATATGCGCTTCCGCTATTATGTGTCGTCCTATTTGTGTGTATCTGTCAAGTACTAAAACGTGAGTACTTGTGCTTCTGTCTTTTGTACATACTGATAGCCTAGCAGCCTCTTCATTTATTTTACATTTATACTTGTAGTGTTATGATCATCTGCACAACGTCTATGGTCAAAAGTGACAACACAGAAGTGACTTGTCTTCACTTCGTTTACACTCGCAATCATGGATAGCGTCGGTAACCAAAGTAATATGACGAATTCAAATGCTGATGAAGACAATAATAAAGAAGATAGATTTCTGTTTCCTTACCTTGACAAATATTTTGCAGTATCTGGGAAGCAGAGCAAAAAAATATGTCTGGGGTGTTAGTTATGTGTGGGAAATAAATTACTCAACTGCACGGAGCACTGCCTCAAATTTAAGGAAACACATCACGGTAAACAAACTACCTATATACTTTAATCTCTCAGTTTAATGACTCAAGGGACTGAAAAAAAATTTTCTAACTTAAAGAGTTTTTAAACTGAATGATAAAAGTATGTTGAGACTTTAGATGAGACTAAAAAAACCGTTTTTAAAGTGAAAGAATAAAACTGGAAGACCTTAAACTGAAAGGATCACTGTATTTGACTTTATAAATATTATATGTACTATTACCCTTGACGTTCCTATATTAAGAGCCACCTAAGAAGTAAGATATTATGCGGCCAATTTCGTCCGCCTACACTAAGGGCTACCTAAGGAAGTACAAGCCAGACACATGGCTAAGTCGGCCTACAAACAATGTAGTTATAATGGTATCTTACAATTCAATACCGAATCAAACTTATTGTAATTGCAATATGTGGTGCCTACAGCCTGTATTGTGACGTTACCTCGCGTAAGTGGCTTGGTTGGTGACCAGTATAAACGCACAAAAAATAGTGATAGTAAGAAAATTAATCAATACCATGTCGTCTTACATGAATATCATTAGCAGAAAGGCCTAAAGCATATTTCCGGTATAAACAACAACTGTTAAAATAATTCTTCTCGTGTTAGCCCAGCTATATAGGCTAGGCTACCCGCAGCTGTATAGATATGTCGTGGTAAACCTGAATCTGCAATTGTATTACAGATAAGAACATCTAAAATTATTTTATTCTCATAAAAACAACTTCACATCCACAAAACAATAGTTCAAAATCGTCCAATTCCCAAAACCCATTTGTACACAAATTTTAGCAAAGAAAGGTTAGGCCTACAGTAGGCCTTTTTTTTTTACAACAAATTAAATGTGTCATTTTCATTTTTACATTTACTACGTTATTTTGATAATTACTTTCATAATTCTGCCAAATATTTCAAATAAATGGCACTGAATGGAAATACACAGTGCATAACCTATTTGTTTGTAACATACAAGTCAGTGCTTAAGTTCATCACGACCAACTTGGCTTGATGAAGCAGTACTTACGTGTGTGATCAAGAAATGCTTATTTTGATTAGGGATAAGTAACAATTCAGTACAATTAATTCAAAATAAGCACTACTTTTTTAAGTCAAAGATATAAAGTGTTTTATTATAGGTGCATAGGCAAAGCTACGGGGTGGTCCGGGTATGCACAGGACCACCCATTAGGTCTGACAGGTGTCAACACAAATCTCATTACCAACTCCTTTAGAAGTAGTGGAGAATTCCTCAAACCTTTCACAAGCACGTGAACAATGGGAACACTAAAGTATCTACCGGTAACCCTCGCAAACACGCATACAAAGATGCACGCACAGAGAAAGGAAGGAAAGGAATAAGCATAAAACTGTGCAGTTTTCTTCAGTTCATAGAATTTTCGCATGCGCACTACAGCACCCAGCTAGGTGACTACTTATATGTGTTATACATTTTAGGTTTTGTATTTATTAAATTAATCACTCAAAAAATTATCTTCAAAAATATTAATATTTCTAGCAGTGTTATATTCTATGTCCAGATATGAGAAACTGCTTAAATAGCGCCATTTTCTCCTAGAAATTCAAAATTTTCCCGGGAGCCGGCCCCCGGACCCCCCCACTATATAGGGAAGATCAGGTAAGACTTGGACCACCCATTGGTTCGTATGAAGACTTTGGTTGATGTTGGTCAAGCAAGCATGTCCCACAATGATGCATTTAAAAAAAGGTAATTAATATAGCCATTACATGCAAACAATTTTTTAAAACAAACCATGTGTGTATATTTAAGAAGGGTACTTTTTGTTCAAAAATACCGAGAATGTTAATTAAGTTAAGAACAAATGAATTACCTATTCAGGAAGTCGACAGTTCATCGATTTTTATACATACTAGATTCACTCGCCCAAATTGTAAAAAAATTGTCTAGGTTTTACTGTATTAGCTCCACGAAGTGTTACTATTTGACGGAATACGATTGTAATTATGGTGCACTGACTGAAATATAAGTTTTAAACAGTAATTTTTACTCGCCTTTGGGAAATGTGTTAATGCTAGCTTTATTATTCAATCCAATATATTTTTACGATTTTTTTCCCCTTTAAATCAATTTACTATGGGTTGTAAAAAAAATTTTTTTTGTTGTATAGGATTAATAAACTTATGCATTCTTACACAGAGGTCGTTACGCCGAGTTTACTCTTCAAATTCATATATTGATAATGAACAAAAGCCTTACAGTTTTCGCGTGATGCGTAAAATACTGGACTGCTGCGAGCAATTAAAAATATCTAGTTGCAATGCCGTCAAGAGAGTGTCTCATAAGAAGCTCACACTGCTCGGGGAGAGAGCGTCAGCGGAAATGCCATGTCGCGTCCCAGACAGCCTAAATACTATCTGCAGTAATGAGCAGCGTATTACATTACGCTTAAAGATACGATGGGTTAAGAAAACGACTTCCCATAGCAAAAATATAAATAAGACAAAAGCAGTAACATTGTGTCGGCGAAGAAAGAAAGAATTTGCACTAGTAAACAAACAAGATCATATATACACACATTTTTATTAAAACATATTTTGAATTAAAAATGATGCATAACATACAGTGTCTAAACTGTGTCCGTTTTTATATTTACATTATTGTTTATTCTGCATAGCAATGAAATTTTTTTTCTAATGTGCGTAAGGCCTACACTTTTTTTCGAAATTTATTCAAATGTGCATGTATAATGCAAAATATGTTATTCCCACCAACATTTTAATTTGCTGAGCCGCGTGCGTGCATTTTTACAGACACGCAAAAACACGCACAAATACGCCACTAAGAAAAATGGATTGTTTCGACAAGCAAATATATAAGGCTGATATTAATCTTTATGTAACAAATATATTACCGTTAAATCAACTATGGTAATGTTTAAATTTCAACAGGAATCTATTTGCTTCAACAATAACTTTCTGTTGACATAATTTTTGATTGGTTATACAAAATTAAGTTATCATAAAATGATATATGTACTTTATAATACATGCATTATATATATAAACAAATATATAATTATTGAGGTTATTTGGTGTAAGGGAAAAGGGCGTGGTTGACGAGCTACAAGACACAGGTTTAAATCCTTGAGCATGCAATTTTTTTTTTAATGTAACTACATGTTAATATTTTTTGTGTAGCAGTTACTTTACAAAAACATAGGTCTCATGATTTCATGGTCAGAACAAATAAATAATTAAAATCGCATACATTTTAGTGATTGTTCAAAGACATGAAGCATGTTTGTTTGGTTTAACAATATTTGTACAATGTTATGAACCACGTACAGAAAAAAAATTTCTAACAAATAATTTGGTTTTGACAAAACATATATTTGGTTATACGTATCGAAGTACTTTGGTTGTTTTAAACAATTTTTTGTTAGATTTTACTATATAGGCTAAGCTTACTTTGTCGCGTGACCATAATTTTAAAAGATAGTACGATTATAGTTGTTAAATATTTTATGCTACAGGTTCGAGATATACAGACGATTAATTGAAAAACACCCCTCACATCATCTCATTCCTTTATACCCTTTCAATAGTCAAATTTTGAAAAATCAATAAACCATTTTTCTGGAGTTTAAGTAAGCATTACTGTAATGCAAAAATCGCATTGATATCTAAAAGTTCAGTGAGATTGGTATGAATAAATCAAGAATAGAAAACACTTTTTTTTTCCCCTTTTTAACTTCTTTAAAGTAGAATTTGGAAAATATCCTGAAACAGTATTTTGAGTCTTCACATAATCATATTTAAGCAAACAGCTCTTAGATATCTCAACATTCCACGTCTTGCCACCCCTTAATTCACGAATTTCGAAACGTCTTGAAGTCCAATCTTATATATTTGTATCAAAATGAAGTAAAAATCACGAAGCTAGCCCGTCGGGTTCGGCTGTACAGACGATTCCTAAAAAAACACATTTCCTCCCTTATTTTTTTTATGCTATAGGAGTCAAATTTCGAAAAGGCCCTAAAACTATTTTTTTGGGTATTTAAATAACTTAATCATTTAGAAGCAAAACAGAAACTCTGTATCCGAAAAGATTTTTTACTTATCGATAATTACTATGAAATACATTTCAGGTCTTTCCTCCCCTTTAAATTTTCAATTTAAAAATCCTTTGGCTAATATGCATTTTCATGATCGATCCATTGATGTGTCACGATGATAGGCAGTCGGGTTTGAACTACTATGTAGACGAATCTTATAAAAACTTTCCCACCTTTTCCACTCCCTTATGGGCCAAATATTGAAAAATCACTTTTTAGTGCTCCCCTACGACTTAAAGGTAATGCACAAAAAAATTCACTGTTCTATGTTCAGCGGTTTGGGCTGCAATTTGATGTGTCAATCAGTCAATAAGTTATAGTCTGTAGATTTGTTAGTAACTTCGTTGTTGCTACATTGTAAAAAATGTTATTTAAGTCCACATAGTAATTAACAGATAGAAAAAGTGTTTGTGATTTTGGAAACATAGAAGTTTGATCATCTATTATCAAATACTTTTAATATTACTTTGGTATCCATGAAAAAATTGGCAAGCGAGTGTTCATATAACATTTAAAATGTATATTTTATGAGGTATACGTTCGAGGTAGCCATGGTATTGCTGAGTGTTAAAATTGGATATCACTTATTTGCATTTATTATTGTAATTGATTTATTGCTAATATTTTTAAGTTGCATCAGTATGTATAGAATAACTGGTTTTAAGATGTCCTACATTCTAGAGATTTTCTTTGAAAATATGACTTATGTTTAGCTGCATTTCACATTGTAAAATACAAAATACACTTTTTGGAAAGATTCTGGATTGATTAATGATACAGAAATTACAGAATTGGAATTTAAATGAATTTTAATACCCTCTAATTTATTCTCGCAAGTTTTTGTGGCTTTTCCTGTGATAGTAGTCATATGAATAAAAAATGGAGGACCAAACAATTTGGGACTCAAGATTCCTACTTTTATCTATTTTCTGCGTGTTGCACTGCTGGAGTGAAAATCTTTTGGTCACCGCCTAACAGCTACATCTTTAGCGCTGTTGAGGGGTGATACGAGGTGAGAATGAGCAGCCCCAGAATAAAAGAAAAATGTATTATACTAAAGTTAATTTTAAAAATTTGTTTACGTTTTATATGTTCGCTTTTACAAGCGAGTTATCCTGTAGGCTGTTTTAAAAACATAAATAATTAAAAAAAGTTTTGTAATATTGCATTACTTATGAAGACAAACAAATTTGTGCGTACCATTCATAAAACTAAACGTCGCACGGCAACGAGTCCGTATAAGTGAATTGTGCATTAGGAATGTTTCTAGTATATGTTCAGAAATCCACATAGCTGCCAACCTCTAAGATTCCGAAATAGTACAATTTTCAAAATAAGTAAAATTGTGCGTAAACGAGTTGCTGCATTTCACGTGTTGTGAATGTGTAAATGCCATCGATCTTAAAACACTTTGGCTGTTTTTTAAATAAAATACTACACTCTGAACATGTCAAAATGTTGTATGCAAAATAAATTTAGAACATGGTGACTACATAATAAAATTAGCTAAAATTTTGACTACTATACATATGTTGTGTTCATGGCTAAAATTACATAGCCTTCCTGGGGTTATTATAAAGAAAACAAACTTACGTATTTTACAATAGGCTTACTTTGTTGTACCATCATAAATACTGCTCATAATTTTAATATTCATACAAATATAAACAAACCTAGTATAGGTTGTATTGGTTTCTGCAAGTTACAAACTTCACCGATTTTAATACACCAGTACATACGCGCCAACTTTACTGGTAACACAGCTTTTAAATTCTCTTGACCAGTTCCATAAATGCACAAAACGAAAAATTCTTAAAGTGTAAATTAGGCAATTAAATCACACTTGGCACACCTAACCACAACTCTCCGACACTGCAAATACTGTGGATTTGAGAAATAAATTGTACATCGTTGAACGTGCAGATGTGAGAGTATTTAATCTCTTATACAATATTAATACCACATCCTTTAAATTTTTGAACAGTTTTTAACATCCGCACGGTTTGGCAATTATATAAAAACGTAATTGTAAAAAAAAAATGTATTTCCCAGATATGAAAGTTTCAATATTCCTACATTTTACGACTATTAAATACGCGACGTCAATACAAGTAGCGGAACTAAAATATGTCGCCACAATAGCCAAATGATACATCTGAGCTTGGCAAAAACCATGTTTACAAACACTACGCAACTACGACGTGCGCTTCAATATTTGCTGAAAAAATAAGAATTAAACTATAGTTTCTTTCAGTTCACAAGATTTAATGCGTGTTCTTGAACAATTACTACACGGAAACGGCAAACTGGAAAGCCATTTCAAATTAAACTGGTCTCGTGACTTTAGTTTACACGAGTCACGACTGCCATTTTAGCCGGGAAGACACTACAATCGATCTGGTGTGTTCGGCAAAGTTCGGGTTACGTCGTACGATGCGTGAATAATACGGTACTCTGTAGTGAATAATATAGTACCACGGCTATAAATGAAGCACGCTAGTTCCCGAAACTACGGTATTACAGTTTTCTTTATTATATACGACACTGTAAGTCAGATCTACATACCACATGTTCTGTATCAAAATTACGAGATTTCAGTACCATATTTCTTAATATGAATTAACCAAACAGGGAAAAAATGAGAAAGCTTGAAAATAGTACAAAAATCCTCATGAATCGTACAATAAGGCATAAAATTGTACATTGTACGGGAAAATCGTAAGAGTTGGCAGCTATGAGTCACATGATTTACAGTCGTACTGTTTGCAAATTCGTGCAAAAATGTACATAAGCATACTTTGAAGTAAGTTGAGAAAAGGGATACATGGAAGCACAGCTAGAAGAAAGCAGCGGAGAAGGATGTGCCAGCTAATTTGACTAATGTTCATCATACAATTTGGTAAATTGGAAACATTCCGGGTTTATGGCCTCACAATAGAATGCTCACGAACTGAAATAAATATAAATGAAAATATTAGTTGCAGTTTTAATTGTATTTTATGCTGTACCTACACAATACAAAAAATTGTAACACACGACTTTTTGATTTCGGGATACAATTGCACGATTGTATTCCGATGAAAAAATATTGACTATCTGACTACAAAGTGTAGTCATGTTTGTGTTATAAATGTGGCTACTGGGTGCAATAGAATATTTATAAGGTTTAAATATGCTTAGTTACAGGACACCCTGGAATGACAGACGTGCAGTATGAGAAACCGAGAAATGCAACCAGTGTTGGGTTACCCACATGGCGGCCAGTTCCGAGAGCTTGACCGTACCACCAGGCCACGAGATTAGGAATATGGGTGAGAGCTCGGTGCAATAACGTGGCAACATCGCACAAGAGGCGGCCTGCTTGAAGGCTCCACGGGAGGGGAGGGAGTAGTAACGCGCTCGCAACACGCGTATTGGTTTACCAGGAGGGAGATAAGAGGACAATACATCCTTCCTGTCTGACTGTCTCTCTCGACTGAGAGCGTCTAGAAACTGAAACGGCTAATATACAGGCCAGCGGAGTGGTGGGGAGCACTTTTTCGATGTCCTTTATAATATTATAACAGAAAACCCAATTAAAAGAGTGACTATATTTCCTTGGTGAACCCTCACCTTGATGTAATAGCGTATAAAAATTTTTAGTTGTGCGTTTTAAAATGGTAGCGAAAAGTAACTGTAATTTTACTAATAACTTCTGCATAAAAAAATTGTTTACTTGCAGTTAATAACATTTTCACACGAGTAATTGGAATTGAGCCCAATTACATTTTTGAGTACTTTTAATTGGTCATTTATTTTGTTACCTTTAAAATGTAAGTTCACAGTTTGATTATACTGTTAAAAGAAGACATTGCTAAATGACTGAAATTTTTATTAAAACGTTCTAATTATCGAGGTTTACTGTAATCTGAGGTACGTACTTATATTTTATTATGCATTAATTGATATATCACAAAACACTTTCACTACTTTCTCAAATAAAATTTACATATGATAAAATACCAAATTTAACTTGATAAAAAATACATAACAAAAAAAGCTACGCTTGTGGAGATGCAGTCTTGGAATCAAGTCCTGAGAAATATTATACAAAAGCTGAAATTGAACTTTTGATGAAAACAAACAGCCTTTAAATAAGTATTTCAATACAACTTACTCAAGTAAAATTTTGATTGATTATTATTAAATTCTAATAAACAAAAAAATTTACCTTTTAAAATACGTAATAGTAAGATCAGCAACTGGCACCTCCTGATAATACAATAATCATACCCACTAAAATACTGCCACTATGTAATAACCTTTCTTACATGGCATGAAAATGTCAAAAGATCATTTGATACACAAGATACATACATAGTCACAGACACAGATGCTAGATACATTCTCATTGCAGCTTACCTATGTGGCAGTAAACACGGAAGAAAAATATTGAATCCTGCCTCACTGTCGTTAATGTGTGTACTAAAATATATAATAAAAGTATATTGCCAAAAGTAAAAAATTCTGTAAGTTATAGCATATTGATCACCTGCATTTGTTTTACATTCACAGACTGTTAAAAACCTATTGATGTATGCAATCTTTTAAACACGCACCTTCTGTATTGAAAGGACATTCTAGGATAAATAAAAAAAGGCAATTCTTTAATGCAGTTAGTAACAGCACGGATTACGTAAGAACATTTAAGGGACTGAAATAAATAAATGAGTGATGTAATAAAACATATTAAAAAGAAAAATTTTTGTTAATCCACTGTAATCAAATAGTGCAGGAAAGCACTAGTAACTTTTTTTTTTTTACTTAAAATTTTCAAATATTTTTATTCTGATTTGCTAGTTCTTAAAAACACTTATAAGATATCCAACAGACAAACAGCTAATGAACAACAGTTTGAATAACAATTAACAAGTTCCCACTTACCTTACACTTGTAAATTTCAGGGCCTTCAAAACTGAAGGGATCACTTTCATCAGGTACACTTTTCATTATGTACTCTTTTGTGAGAACAGAATTCACAAAATATTCATTTTGACTGAAGTGGAATTCCAAAACAAAACCCTGAAAAAAATTAGATAACATACTCCATCAAACAAAAATTCAGGCACAAAATACAGGAAGATTAACAATACAATACGC
Organism: Medauroidea extradentata; assembly: GCA_003012365.1. NCBI lineage: Eukaryota > Metazoa > Arthropoda > Insecta > Phasmatodea > Phasmatidae > Medauroidea > Medauroidea extradentata. The sequence continues at coordinate 21,328 of PNEQ01115735.1, forward strand.
AAAAATAATCGAGTCATTTCATCACCCCACACAAAATACAGTAGAACCCCTTTTTTTACACTATTCAAAGGATCCTGCAAAAATGGTGTACACTGCAGGAAAGTGTAAAAACTAGGAACTGCAGAAAAAGGCTTTTAATACTATTTAGTTGTATTATTTTAACATTTATATAGCTATTTAAATGTAGTAAAAAAACAATTTTCACAAAAACTAAACTCCCAAACACGTAGGTCTAACCCCAAAGTAAGTAAAAAAAAATTCACTAAGTGGTAAATATTGAATAAGCACTGACCAACAAACAAGGTTATCTCTGTCTTTAAAGCAGCTGAATCAATGATTTGAGGGACAAAAATTTTCAATTTCTGGTTTGCTGACTATGACTGGTGCTGTTTCCAATGATGAAATATCTTTAATCGGCAACAAAAATACGACTAAGACTACACAAAACAAAGCAGTTTTCCAAGTCAACAGAAAAGCTGCTGTGTTTTGTTCATTACTTCGTTGTTTCATATTTTTGCTGTTCACACATTTCTTCTGTTTGTCATGTTTTTCTGTTTGCATCAGAATAAATTACTGTGTTTTGTTTCATGGTTGTGTCATATTTTGGAGGTTCAAGTATTTTATTGGTTTGTCCTTTTGCCAATGCAGGGTCAAATCTATTTTTGTTTGCCCTGTTTGGAGGTGTATGTCTTTTTATCGTTTTGATTTTTTGGATGTCCTCGTTTTATCTGACCTGATTCCATTTAAGAATTTTATGTTGTGTACGCATCCTGTTGACTAAAGCATACCCTGCTGATTTATGATTATATATTACAGTGGATTCTCTATCTACCGAAAACGCTTCTACCGAAAAACTGTATGTACCGAAATTTTTCAACGGTCCCAAAAAAATTTCCATATAAACAATGTTAAAATATGCAGCATGTACCGTTTATTGAATATTGTTTTGATCTAAATATCTCTCGGTCCCGCCAAGTAACAATTCAGCACAGAAAACATTCCACGGTAAAATAAAACTATAGACTACATAGTAAGTAATATTTTGGTACCGCTTCAAATACAGTAATCATCCTTTAACGTGTTCTTCTAGCCAAAATGAAGCAGCAAAATGTTCTTCTAACCTAAGAATTTAAAAATATTATAGGACAATGGTGGGAAAGGCCACTAGGCTACTAATTACAAATAAAACAAAGAGTTCTGCACAAGTACTCACAGGATGGTACTTGCAGATAGAAACACACACACATAGGACGAACACATTTCCCCGCGGACGCGCGGTCACAACGTTTCGCAGACTACATCTGCTTTGTACTGCCACTAATTAAATTAAATTATACAGTCAGTAGGTATGTCAGTAAGAACTGAAATAAATATTTTAAAGTATATTTAATGCAGAGAGGTCGTTTGCAATTGATGTTGTTTCACTAATGCTTTATTCAAATAAGAAAATACACGGGACTACAGGCAGTTATTCGCTACCAACCATACAAACAAAAATGTAACTGTTGTTAATGTTGGCTTGTATGCAGTAACGGCTAGTGATTTTTTTCAAAGGTTAAATCTTTAGTGCTCACTTTATTCTGAATGGCCTATAGTTGTGTTTACAGTGACAGTTTAATTTGGATCAGTTTATAATTTTTTAACAGCAAACTGTGTGCTGCATTTATTAAAAGTGATGATGGCTAGGCCTATTAAACGCGTCAGAACTTTAGATGAAAGGTTCCGGATTATAGAAGAGATTGAGAAAAACTAGTGTGAAAAAAGTGTAGATGCAGCGGCAGGACTCGGACTTCCGATCTCCACACCAAGTACGATTTTGGCCAAGAAAACTGAAATCCGGGAACAAACTAGTAAATATGGTGTTTCTAGCAAGAAGCGAAAGTCTGGTCGGGAGTCAACTTTTAAAGAGTTAGAAGATGTCCTCTTTGCATGGTACCAAAAGGATAGAGCTTGAACTGAGTGATTAAATGTGTCTAAATTTAATATTTACTTTTTTGTAATTTCTATTTGTGTTGTATTTATTGGTAAAACTGAAATAATTGTTCATGTACAGCTCTTCTTATGCACAAAACAATGTTTCATATGTTTAACATGATGTATTGAAATACTGGATGCATGGAAATTTTTTCAGTCCCCTGAAAAACGGTAGATAGAGAATCCACTGTATATGTTTGGGATTTTGTGTATGTGAGGTTGGTAACAAAAGAAAAACAGTGAAGTAAACATGGCGGGCGTGTAGGTTAGGTGTTACGACGGTTGTGTCTCCATGAGACATATTTCTTACTGTTACCGTTTGTTACTTATCTTTAACATTGTGAGCAACCGCCTGGGTTGCTGGTCCTCCGGACTAGTGAATTGGTGAGAACATTTTGAACAATCATACCGCCTACCAAAATGAATTAGTAATTTTATATACACATATACAGTTTATCGGAGTCACTGTGAAGGAAGCGGGCAAAGCTTCACAACAGGTCTCTTCAGGAAGCCATGCCGTGTACGAACAGTAACAACCCTGGTGATGCCGTCCTTCCCAGGGTGTAGAATTGAGATTCTTCCCAAACTCCACTTGAGAGGTGGCAAATTATCTTCCTTCACAACCACTATTTGACCTACTGCTAAATTTGGGGAGGTGTGGGACCATTTCAAACGCTATTGCAGTGTATGGAGGTATTCCTGGGTCCATCTCTTCCAGAAGTGTTGTGTGGCCTGGTTGATGAGTTGCCATCGACTAAGACGATTCATTGCCGCTGACGTAACATCTTCGCAAGGAGAGGCAGTTAGGGGTGCTCCTATAAGGAAATGGCCAGGTGTCAACACTTCCAAACCATTGGGATCTCCACTCAGCTCGCACAATGGCCTCCACTTTAGAAAACAAGGTGGTGTACTCTTCAAAGGTCAGCACTTAGTCACCCACAACCCTCTTCAGGTGGCTCTTGGCTGCCTTGATGCGGGCCTACCAGATTCCTCCAAAGTGAGGCGCTGATGGTGGGTTAAAATGCCACGTCACAGATTTCTTTGCCAGGTCATCAACAATTATAGAGGAAGTCTCTCTGAAATGGATCAAAGTGTGCAGTTCTCCAAAATGGTTACTAGCACCAACGAAGTTTGTGCCACAGTCACTGTAGACGTGAGCACACAAACCACGGCATGCCACAAATCTATCAAAGGCCACCAAGAATGCAGTTGTACTCAATTCTGAGACCACCTCTAGATGTACTGCTCGAGTGGTCAGGCACACAAATAAACTCAGATATGCCTTGTGAGTTTTCGCACCTCTGAAACGGTGTAGTTTCATTACAAAGGGACCACCGTAGTCAACACCAGTATGCGTGAATGGCCTGTTCTGTTGAACCCTAGCTGCTGGCAAATCTCCCATCATTGGCTGACACACTGACGGGTTTGTGCGAAAGCATGGAAAACATTTACGTATTCGAGACTTGACTGCGCTTCTTGCGGATAGGATCCAATAGTCACGCATCACAAGAGCTTGTGTGGCCCGCAACCCAGTATGGAGGTATTTACACTGATAATGGTCGATGACCAAATTCGTAAAATCGCCAACCTTAGGTAACAAAATTGGGTGTTTAATCTCAAAATGGAGCAAAGAGCTGCGAATGCGTCCTCCCACCCTCAAAATACCCTCACTGTCCACAAATGGTGTTAAACGTCTCAAATTAGCTGAACATTCACTGTTGCCTTTCAGACTCTGTAATTCCTCCTTGAATGTGTCAGCTTGTACCTGTTTGACACAAAACCTGAGCGCTGTGTTGAGTTCATCGACTGATAATGGCCCCCAACTGTCTCCGAGGGTAAGCTGCTCTCAGATTCCGGACAAATCGGAGTACAAATGCCATAACCCGCTGTAGCCGCCATAGCGATGAAAACGTCTGTACAATCTCTGTGAACCACATGTTTGTCTTCCTTGCCACAATCATAGAGTTCACAGTCTGGTCCTTTACATCTGGCAGATCCTGCAAATCTGGAGAGGTGGTGAATTGAGGCCACTGATCAGGTGGTTCACACAGCCAAGATGGCCCGTTCCACCACAGCTGATGGTCTACAAGCTCACCTGGAGACAAACCCCTTGAAGCACAGTCTGACGGATTCCACCTTGATGGTACACGCCGCCAGTGGCTGGGTGGCACTCGCTCTTGGATGTCAGCCACACGGTTGGCAACAAATGTTTTAATGTGATGAGGTGAGGTACGGAGCCAGGCCAGCACGACAGTAGAATCCGACCATGCAGTAATGGCTGATAATTTAATTGTGGTTACTAGAACTTCCTCCACATATCTCAGTAGTTTCGCTCTAAGCTGTGCACCGCAAAGTTCTAGTCTCGGAAGTGAAACAGTCTTGACGGGCGCAACCTTGGACTTAGCAAGTAGCAAATACGTCCGAACATGTCCTGAAATGTTAGTGACCCTAAGATAAACTACTGCAGCATATCCCTTGCTAGAAGCATCACTGAAGACATGTAGCTGCATCTCCATGCTACCTGCAGGAAGCACGTGTCTGGGGATTCCAGTTCTCTTCAGTACAGGACAATCAGCTGTGAAAGTTTCCCAAAATCTTTGATATTCACTAGGCAAAGGATCATCCCAACCAACACCTAGAATCCAGAGAGACTGCAGGAATGCTTTGGCTCTGAATACAACAGGGGCGAGCCAACCCAACGGATCAAAAATTCTAGCTACGTTAGAAAGTATGTTTCGTTTGGTGGATGTGGAGTCTGCGGGCAGAACATGGTATGAGAACCCATCAAGTTTTGAATCCCACTCTAGCCCCAATACCTTAATGACTGTGCCACCATCTTCATCGAATGAAAGAGGTACCTCAAGATGACTGACTCGCAGGTTCTCTAAAAGTTCTTGGTGACTACTGGACCATTTCCTAAGCTGAAACCCTCTATGTTTTAACAAACCAATCAAATCTGACTGAAGCTTGGCTGCATCCTCCAACGTATTTGCTCCGGTGACCATATCGTCAACAAAAAAATTATGTTTCAGAACCTCTGCCGCTTCAGGGTAACGGGTGCCTTCATCTGCTGCTAACTGATGAAGGGTTCTCATTGCTAAAAATGGGGCTGACGATACACCATAAGTTACAGTGTTGAGTTGGTACTCAGCAACCGGTAGCTCAGGTGAGTCTCTCCACAACACCATCTGAAAATGACGATCTTCTGGGTGCATCGAAACTTGCCTGTACATTTTACTGATATCTGTTGTGAAGACAACGGAGTGAGTGCGAAACCTTAAAATAATCTCAACAATTCCTTTCTGTAGTTTTGGTCCCTTCAGCAAGATGTCGTTCAATGATTTCCCTGATGTCACAGCTGAAGCATCAAACACTACTCTCAGCTTAGTAGTGGAGCTTGCTTCTTTCCTTACACCATGGTGGGGTATATAGTACTTTGAGGATTTGTCCTGCCCTGTCGTGACACGTTCCATGTGAGAAAGCTCTTCGTATTCACACATGAACTTGCCATATTCCTCTTTACAGGAGTGTGAATTCGTCAGTCTTCTCCAAATTATGCAAACGGTTTAGTGCTCGCTGGTGAGAATCCCCTAAGCCCAGTACACTATTGCTCTTAAATGGTAATCTTACAATGTACCGTCCACTACTGTCCCGGGAATGAGTTTCACGGAAGTGTAACTCGCACGCAATGTCCTCTGGGTCCTGGTGCTGAACAACTGGTGGTTCCTCTATCTCCCAAAACAGTTTCATTGTTACGTCCAGGGATCTTTCACTCTGTACAAAAAATGAAGATAATGCAACACGCCCAATGAGGACCCATCCAAAGATGCTATGCAGAGCTGATGGAAACCCTTCTGGGCCAACGATCCGCCCACCATCAATAC